>PVJH01018915.1:0-44074 GCA_004026705.1 Nesogale talazaci
GGACGCTCCTCACCTCGCGTTCAACGGGACTGTGGGTGGTGTCCCCAGAGTTGTGCAACACGGGGACCACGGCTGGCCACCAAAGTGCTCTGTCACTTCTTCGCCCCCGAAAGCCGTTAACGATTTCTTGTGACCCAGATCAAGAATGCCGAACCCTTCCTGGGCCTGTAATATACTCACGGGTCTCCCCTTCCTGGCGTGGACTCACCCCTCACCACTTCCCTGAACGGACCCTTCTCTCCAGTAGGGGAGCCCAGTCTCTTCTAGGGACCTGGGTCAAATGGGGAGTCTGCCTCGTCCATGAGCACCATCAGGCCAGTCCTTCACACCACGTCGACCCCTCTCTTCTCCATGACACCTTCCCTAAGTCCTCCAGCCAGAAACACATCCTATGTTTTTTATTCCTTATAGCCACCTAAAAAACACGGGTGCTTTCAATCCAATGCTGTGGATCCCGTAGCATCTGTCTCTCTGGACGCACCACTGGTGACTGTCTGTCCTTGGGAAGCCACAGAAGTGTCAACTTCCCACCCCTCTTTTCTGCATATAGAAAGATGGAGACCCTTGTCAAGAACGACGGTCTTGGAAACTCATGGGTACGTCTCGCCTGTGTGGGCATTGGCTCGATGACAGTGAGTTTGGTCCTGCCCCCCTTCCCATCAATAGGATTACAGTGGCCCATATAGACTTGTCAGCACTGGTGGGGGCGGGGGTGGGGAGCTAGGTCAGAATCTTCTAACACACAATGGTTGGCCAGTTAGCTTCCTTTTGCTCCAAGCCTGCTTGATCACCTATCTTACATTCTTGATCCCTAAAATGAGCCTAAGTGTCCTTTCCCTAGTTCCTCTCTGGAATGCTGCATCTCTATGGGCTTGAGTTGGGAGTGTCCAGTGTACAAGGAGAAAGTCTTCGTGGGACCAGGGTTTTGTACTTGACTGGTCCCTGAAGGGCTGGTGGGTTAAACTGAAGGGGAACCAGATATGATGGTCTGCTACTGTAAAGGTCATAACCTTGATCTCCTGTGGGCAGTAGGTTCTCCTCAGTTTCATGGGGTCCTTATGAGTCAGAGTCGGCTCATAAGGACACACGCCAATGAAGGTCATGGGACCCCAAAGCCAAAACCACTTCCCAAACTATCTACCCTGGCTGATGTTCCAATTCTTAAAATAAATGAATGCTGGAGAGAGAGAGAGAGGGAGAGAGAGAGAGAGAGAGAGAGAGAGAGAGAGAGAGAGAGAAATAAAATCTCATAATAAAGAGGCCTTTAAACTCAATATGGATATTTTCATGTTCCCATTATACTTCTTTTTTATTATTGTTAAATCATTTTATTGGGGAAGCTTACATCTCTCATCACAATCCATACATTCATCCATTGGGCCAAGCACATTTGTACATATGCTGCCTTCACCACTTTCAAACATTTTCTTTCTACCTGAGCCTTGGTATCAGTTCCTCATCGCCCCCATGAACCCTTGATAAATTATAAATATTATTTTCATATCTTACATCATCCTCTGTCACCCTTTACACATTTTTCTGTTATTTGTCCCCCTGAGAGGGGGTTATAAGTTGATCCCTGTGATCCATTTCCCCTTCCTCCCCCCTTCACATTATCCTTCTGCTATCGCTATTCTAATTACTGGTCCTGAGAAATTTATCTATCTTGGATTCCCTGTGTTGCAGGTTCTTATCTGTAGCAACATGCATGTTCTGGCATAATCTGATTGTAAGGTTGAATTGAGGTCAAGATAGTGGGTCATCTCTTTCTCGTGTCCTTTCTGTGAGGGGATGTCCAAATGGTCTATAGATGGGCTTTGGGTCTCCACTCCTCATTCCCCACCCCTCTGCCCACCCCCACCCCATTCACATTGATGTGATTTTGTTCTGGATCTTAGATGCCTGATACCTTATCCCATTGACACCTCAGATCACAAAGACTGGTATGATTCTTCCATGAGGGTTTTACTACTTCTGAGCTAAATGGGCGCTTATTTATCTTTAAGCCTTTAAGACCTCAGATGATATATCTTTTGATAGCCAGGCACCATCAGCTTTCTTCACTACATTTGCTTATGCAACCACTTTGTGTTCGGCAATTGTGTAGGGAAAGTGAGCATCACAGAATGCCAGATTATTAGAACAAAGTGCTCTCGTGTTAAGGGAGTGTGTTTGAGTTGAGGCTCAATGCCCATCTGCTACCCTAATTATTGACATATAGATATAAGTACATAGATCTATTTTCTCCTCATTATATATAAATGTATTTACATATGTACATGCCTGTATTTAAACTTCTAAAAATGTCCTTTGCCTGATGGTTCTTTCCTCTATTTCATTTTACTTTCCTCTTGTCCCACTATCGTGTCTGGTCTTCATTTGGGTTTTGTAATTCCCCTTGGCTACATTGCCCTTGATTAAGCTCCACTAGACACAGTCCACCCTTCTCACCATTGATTTTCGTTCACTTGTTCTTCTCTTATCCCTGGGTTGGTTGCCCCCCACTTTCTCCCACTCCCCCTTCTCCCATATCACTCTGGAACGATTCTGTTGCTTTCATCTCCAAATTATTTATCCCACCTATCTTATCTAGATAGACATGCAGTGACATTAATAAGCACAAAAACCAGGCAAAGCCAAACAAAACAACACATGACAATAAAACCAACAAAACAATAGCAACAACAAAAGGAATGCCAATGACAAAAAAAAGGAAAAGCTTATAAATAGTTCCAACTCTGTTTTGCTTGCTTTTTTTTTTAACCTTTAGAAATGTTCCCCAACCTAGTCTGATGATGTGCCACACTGTCTTCAAAATCTGATTTTGGTATTCCCCAGGGATTGCATCGCTTTGTCCCCCTGGCTGCTGTGTTGTGCGCCCTTCATGTTTTACCTCAGTGTGGTGGGGTCAGAACAGGTGCAATTCTGCCCTGTGCCTCCAGGATCGGCCCCCATAATGCCATGGTTCTGTGAGGGATGTTGTGTCTCATGGTGGGGCGGCCCTATGGTCCTGTGCATTGTCTGCTCTAAGCAGGAATATTGTCCTTGGGGCTTGGTGGGCCAGGGTGTGTTCCTCTCACAACCCATCCCTCTGGGTTTCTCCCCCATGATACTTCTGACTGAAGTGAGCACTTGGTCTCGGACTAGCATTTGGGAAACCTGGCTTATGAGTCTTTGTTCTTTCGGGGACAGTGGCTCTGCGGGTATCGTTTGGTCTGGATCATACATTTCTTGAAGCTTGAAAGTTGGAATGGACGAGTCTGGGTACAATTCTTACCTTCTCAACTTCCACGTACGTATCTTTAGGTGTGTGGTTGAACGTTTCTAAATGTTTTCTTGAGCTCCTCTAGGGTGGAGGACCTTGGCGGTTGAGTGGGAGAATTCTTGCCTCCTATGGCAGGAGACCTGAGCTCGATTCCTGGCCAATATAATTCATGCAACAGGAGGCCTTCCTGGGATGAGGATGCTGAGCAAACAGGTTTGGGGGAAACTTCCAGACTAAGACCAGCCTGGAGATCAATGGCCCAATAGCTCCGTCCAGCAAACCCTACAGATCACCATGGTCTGACCCGCTGATCACAGGGCTGGTGCAATATCAGGCAGTGTTTCATTCTCTTGTACACGACTTGGGAAGGCTGGTTTCACAGCAGTTAACAACAAAAACCTCTGAGGAATGAGAACTCAAAAGCTCAAATATTCAGTTGCCTTCTTGCAAGTTAGAGTCAACACGCCAGGGCCACCATCGAGGGAGGAGCTTGCTTCTCTCTGCCCTAAAATCCTGAGCTGGTGCCAGAGCCCTAGATTCTTCCCCTCTTGTCAGTCCTTCTCATCCCTGTGGTCCACATGGGCTCTGCTCCAGACCTATATCTTGGCAGGTGGGAAGGTGGCAAGAGGAAGGCACATTCCTTCCTTACCTGTAGGGGCATAGCACCAGGAGAAACATATCTCACTTCTGTTTATTGTCATTGATCACAGTTGAGTCTCAAGGCCCCACGTGCCCACAAGAGAAGCAAGAAATATCGCCCTTATTTGTCAAAATGAAGTGCATCCTTTCCCTAGGGTCACTGTAACAAATTGCCACCATGGCGATGATTTAAAACAACAGAAATGCTTTTGATCTGGTGTCAACAGGGCAGGACCTTCTCCAAAGATCCTTTGGCAAGAACCCTTTCTTCTTGCTTCCCGTGACGACCAAGGGTCCTTGCCTTAGCCTTTTCTCCTGCCTCCTTTCCCCTTCTCGGCCATCCTCTGTGAAGACACTTGCCATTGGACTTTGGGCTCACCTGCATAACCCTAGCTCATCTCAACTGAAGAGCCTAACTCACTCATATTGGCAAAGATGCTTTTCCCCGCTAAGGCCGCATGTAGGGGTCCAAGGGGGCACATCCCCACTCATTCCACCGCCTTATGTATCCGGCACACCTGGCTTTATTGAGACGAAGGACAGAACAGACACTGAGGGCCCATGGGAAACCTCTGCCACCGCCAGGATGATGGCCATCTCCGGGGACACAGAGATGAGCTTGGTGGAGTTGGAGGCCTGTGTGGCGACGCAGGTGACCAGGTGACGCAGAAGCCCAGATTGTTCAGGACACCGCTCACACTTGTCGGCCGCTCAGCAGTGGCACCAGCCACCACAATGGTTGTCACTTCTTTCATTTCTTAAGCAAATGACTTAACCTTCTTGAATCTGTTCATTGAGCTCTGTCCGTGTTCTTAGTCAGAGAGTGTTCTGGACTCCAGGCGAGGTGCCACTGCCAAGGGCACATGGCCATGTGTTCAGCTTCGTCCCCATAACCAACTACTTACTTTCTCACCCAGAATCCTGTGTTTGATTCCCTGAACAAAGATCGAACGGGACTACCATGCTCCAGCTTCGCTGTTGGACAGAGCTTACGCACGGTCCAACCTCTTCGTCGGTCACTGTGTACCCACAAGGACGGGGTCATGGGGTCAGGTGGCTGCTCTTACTTTTTTCAGACCAATGAGAACTTCAGTTAGCAGAATGTGGCTGCCCAGGCTGAAGGACACCTAGGATCACAACCCTCAGGCAGCAGCTGAGGATGGAGATGGCCTGGGAAGGGGTCATAAGCAGGGAAGCATACTGCAGCTTGGCCTCCCTAGTGTCCTTCCCTGCCCTTATCTCTATGACAGATGCATCACCACCTGCCTGCTATAGAGACTTGGGAAAAGTCAGTGAAATTATCCATGTAACATAGCTAGCAAATAGTATGCATGGAAGGACAGGAAGGTTCCTTCTCTTCTCTCCCTCTTCAACTTGAAAGTGGGAACAACTGATTTCACTTCATTTCTTTCATGCAAACTCGTTTCAATTCAGCAGACATGCGTGGTGGCGGATAAGGCCTATGATTGACTCTATTCAGGTCCCTAACGACTTCCTCCTCCTCAGAGAGTTGACACCTTTGTGCAGTACTCTCCCACATGGCGTGAGAGCTGGTCTGTGTGGCCACCCCACCATGACAACAATAACAAAAACCCAAGTGTGTGGTCAGTGAGTCCATTCTGGCTTAGAGTGACCCTATAAGGCAGAGCAGCACTGCCCCTGTGTGCTTCCAACACCGTAAGTCGCCATGCGAGCAGAAAGTCCCACCTTTACCCCGTGGAGAAGTTGGTTGTTTCAAGTGGCTCACCACCAGGCTAGCCCAACGTGTAGCCCACACTGCCACCAGGGCTGCGGATGGGTGCGCAATAGACGATAGCAAAAGATGGCACTGCACTTCTGACATGAAGTGATAAAAATCACCATGGATTCCATCTTCCCCCCTGATTTTGCTTCCTGGAAAAATCTAGCTTCTGTGTCATCAGCGACTCAATCTGACAAGGAACGTATACTTCTGCCAAACAAATGCTTGCATGTCTTTGGAAGCAGATCCTCTGACTCTGGTCCAGCCGTCAAGTGGCTGAACCAAAAAGCAAAACTCACTGCCATTGAGCCAATTGGATAGGGTAGTACTGCTGCTGTGAATTCCTGAGACGGTCACTCTTGATGGGAGTAGCGGTCTTCATAGCACTCCTGGACTTCACTAGTTCTTTTTTTTTTTGGGGGGGTGGGGGGGCGGCATCACTGCTCTCGGTGGTGGAAGTAGGAGGCCCAGCCCCACTGCTGGAATTGAACCTCTGTCCCAGTGGGCCGCAGTCCCGCGCACAACCACTACGCCACTGGGGTTCAGCCCGGACTTCACTATTTCTATCTCTGTCTAAACTGTTTCTTGATATACATTTCTTTCTATGTGTAACACAACAAGGATGAGTGGGAAGCTGGCTTAACACAATGCTAATGGGAATAGTATAGCAGTAAACATGAAGGAAAAGTCAAAAGAACTAGGTAGAAACGAACCCTGGCTCTGTCGAGTCAAGGAACCCACATTGGTAGACCCCACTTCAAGGTCTACTCTGTGCAAAATGTAACGATTGCAGACGGATGCCGCCTCCATCAAGAAGCTATTTTGAACCCTGACTCTGTTCTGGGCATTGTGCAAAGAGTGGCAGACAGGGCAAGAAACAAGGTTGTTGTCTTTCTGAGGTGCAAAACTTTGTTCAGAACGTACACAACAGACAAGCTAGAGTGTGCCAAATCTCTCAAAGCTTTGCAAAAGAAAAAATATACCAGCTATGGCAGCAGGCACAGAATTGTCTACTGCGACCTGGAGGTTCTTGGAAGATGTAGAGCGGTGTTTTGTTTATGCTGAGATTTGAGGCGAGTGGGCATGAGTAGGCTAGAAAGAAAACCAGGAGGAAGAGAGTCTGATGAGGGATTCTGACATGAGCGAAGACAAGACATTTGCAGACCTGGGAGGAACCATGGTAGCGCCTCAGAGGAAGGATAGAAGAGCTGGGTATGAAAGAGATGGGGAGATGGTGACGGGCAGAACCTAGGACTTTGGTCCATGGTAGGGATTTGGAACTTTTTCCAAAGGGCACTGAGAAGCCCTGAGAAAATCAAGCAGGAGGATGATATGACCGGATTTTCTTTTTCAAAAATGGTGCCAGACTCTGTCTGCTCTATTGCTTAGACACCCATTTCCCCACCTTTCCTTCCTGAGCCCCCCAGGCTCACGTCACCCTCACTGTTGCTATTAGCTGCTGTGCAATTGACTCTGATTCAGCATGAGCCCACGTGTGCAGAGGAGAACGGCAACCTAGGTCTTTGCAAGCTGAGATCTCTTGGAACCAGATCACAATTCTGGTCCCAAAGCCTCCATGGGTGGGTTTGAACTGCCAACCTTCTGGCGAGTAATCAAACTCTTAGCCATTTGCACCACCCTAGGGCCCTTTTACTTTCGCTTCTGTGCTGAGAATAGCCTAAGGGCAGGGAGGTAGTCAACCCACAGTGGAGGGTGCTGACTGAGACTTGGGTAGTGAGAGTGGGAAGAGAAAAATGAGTGGATTCAGGGGTTGTTTGGGGCACAGAGTCACAAAGCTTGGAGATTACATTGTGGAGGCATGAAGAAAGCATGGAAAGTGGGCACCAGATGTTTCTTTGTGCAGTTAGGGGGCGTGTCTTCTTGAGTTGGTGATTAGGAGTAAGCTGCAGGATGACATCTCTGGCCAGTCCCTGAACCCCACATACATAAAATGGCTTTCAGTGTGTATGAAAAAATCCATTTCCCTGGCAAAGACAGCAGAATGCAACTGTTGTGACATTCCGGTTTGTTGAACCATTGTGGGGTTTGAACATTAATGATTCTAACACCCTTCCTCCTGGAAGCTGTCCCCCGCCCCCCAATCCCGAATCGGACCATCTCAATGGCTTCACCCTGGACCACTACCCCTTCCCAAGGCCGGACAAAGTACCCAGTATGCACATCTCTTCATCAGCGAGGATGTCCTGAACCTAAAATGTGGAACTGCAGAGGGGACTCAAGCCCCTGCTCCCCCAAACCACCTGCTGTTGTTTGAGGGTAGGCCAAGGTGATGACAGAGATATCAGGAACTGACCCATGTGGTTTGGAGTCATGAGGCAGATAAGGCCTATCAGAGTGTGGCCTTTGCAGAGAGATAAAACAAAAATCCTAAGACTAGAAGGACCTTATGGGTGTTTAGAGATGTCACAGAATATGGTGTCTAGACTGAGTGGGTGCTGGGGGCCAGGAACGCCAGAGGCTGCAGAAAGAGGAACCCCATGAGAGGAGGTAGGAGATATGGAAACTGACCCTAGGAGTTAAAATCAGGGTCAGCTGGGTCAACATCACAGGGAGTTCCCACCTTGACTCCCCTAGGCTACGACTCCCTCCCTGTTTGGCTATACTCAGCTCCCCAGCCCTGTCCCCCTGTCACCTGAGTCCCCCTGTGTTATAGGGACTCCTTGCCTAATCGCCCCACACTATCATCTCAGGACACACACCACTTCCTCTGTCATTTTCAAGAAACCATCCATTTGAATCAAATTATGCAAGAGCAAGAACAAGAACAGCCCGTAGGTTGGTCCAAACCACCGTCCAGAGAGAAGTAGGTTCTCACGCTGGCCCCAAGGGATCATATGTTGGAAACTGGAGGCAGATGTTGGGTCCCCTTGGACCCGGGGAGTCCCTGTCATTGAGAAGGGGTGGAGTGGGAACTCCCCAGATGAGAGGAGCCTCAGTTCCCTCCCATCTCTGCCAGCCCCAACAAGCTGGGTCGCCATCCCTGGTTCTCCATAGCTGTGAATCCCCCATCCCAGTCTTCCCTCTCTGTATCCCGCACCACTCACCCTCTGAATTGCTCCATGAAGCGCTCCCCAACATGTGCACATACACATGCACACGCTCACCCACACACACATGCTGCCCGCTCAGGTCTCTCTCTGGGATCCCTTCCAGGGCCTCCCACCTTCTTCTCTGGAGCAAGACCTTCAGCCTCTTCAAAGTGGCCCCTTCCTTTCTTCCCCACGCTCTCCTCTCCCTGAGGCTGGACCCTTCTCCCCTATGTCCCCAGCCATCATTCACCTTCAGAAGGAGCCCTGGTGGCATAACGGCTACCAGCAGGGCTGCTAATTGCAAGATCAGCAGTTCAAAACCACCAGCTGCTCTGAGACTTTCTCCTCCCCCAGGAGTTTTGGTCTCAGCAACTCGCAGGAGGCCCTTTTATCCCCTCCTACAGCATCTCTATGTGTCGGCATGGACCCGACGGCAGTGAGCTTTATGATCCAGCCCCAGAGGTAGGCTCGAGAGATGCTCAGCGCACTCCCCCTGCCTCCTGAAGGCCCTGTTCTCTTCTTGATTCTCAGCTCCACTGTGCTGGGCGGCAGAGTCCCTATGTCCCATCCCACGCCACAGTCTCAGACCTAAAACATTCAAGATGGAAGCCTGCCTTGAGGTCCCCCCCGCCATCCCCATCTCCCCTGCCACCTGGTGCTCCAGTGAGCCAGCTCTGCAGCCTGGGCCCTGGAACCTGCTGGCAGCCTGCCTCTCAGAACAATGTTGTCTCGCCTGTCACTGTCCTCGGCCTGTTATGGAGACACCCTCCCTTTCTCTTTGGAATGGTCCCATTGGAGATGTGGAGGGACGTGTGAAAGGACTTCTCCAACTGCTCACACGAGGCCAATGGTGTGTGTGGAGTGGCGTGTGTGTGTGTGTGTGTGTGTGTGTGCACCAATGGGGTTCCATGGAGCTGTCTCTGAGAAGCAATTCAGAGGGTGGACGTGGTGCGGGGTACAGAGAGGGAAGACTGGAATGGGGAATTCACAGCTGTGGAGAACCTGGGCTGGTGACCCAACTTGTTGGGACTGGCAGGTGGGAGGGAACTGGGGCCCAGGGAGGCTCCACTCATCTGGGGAGTTCCCACTCCATCCCTTCTCAATAACAGGGGTCTCCCAGTTCTATGGGGATTCAACCTCTGCTCCTAGTTTCCAACATATGAGCCCTTGGGGCCAGAGGGAGAGCCTACTTCTCTCTGGACGGTGGTTTGGACCAACCTATGGGCTGTTCTTGTTCTTGCTCTTGCATAATTTGATTCAAATGGATGGTTTCTTGAAAATGGCAGAGGAAGTGGTGTGTGTCCTGAGATGATAGTGTGTGTGTGGGGTGGGGGGGGGAGATTAGGCAAGGAGTCCCCATACCACAGGGGGACTCAGGTGACAGGGGGACAGGGCTGGGGAGCTGAGTATAGCCAAACAGGGAGGGAGTCGTAGCCTAGGGGAGTCAAGGTGGGAACTCCCTGTGATGTTGACCCAGCTGACCCTGATTTTAACTCCTAGGGTCAGTTTCCATATCTCCTACCTCCTCTCATGGGGTTCCTCTTTCTGCAGCCTCTGGGGTTCCTGCATATCCAGCACCCACTCAGCCAAGACACCATACTCCCTGACATCTCTAACCACCTATCGTACAGCAGTGGTTCTCAACCTTCCTCATGTCAGGACCTTTTGATACAGTTAAAGGATATTAAACCATGACATCATTTTTGTTGCTACTTCATCACTGTCCTTTTGCTACTGTTATGAATCGGGTGACCCCTGTGAAAGGATTATTCGACTCCCAAAGGGGTCACGACCCATAGGTTGAGAACCCCTGCTCTCCTGTCTTAGGATTGTTATTTTTATCAGAGAAAACTCAACAAGAAAGTCAATCTGGTTAGAGGTAGAGAATCACAAAGCTTCCTAAACAGAGTTCCTGGCCAGGGACACAGAAAAGTCAGAGAACTCACTTCCATTTCGATACTCTTGGGGAAGATGGTCTCTCTTTTTATATTAAATATTTCATTTGTCCTAGTTACTTCTGAGAGAGAGAGGGAGAGGGAGAGGGAGAGAGAGAGAGAGAGAGAACCCCAGTGCCTACCAAGACCAGGGGAAAAGACGCCAGCCTAAAGACACTACTAGAAGTGTCCCCAAGAGATCACTGGGTTCTTCCCACCACCACCCGAAGTCCGGGGCCATCTCTCCTGACCAGACCTTCAACCTGAACTTCCCTGTCCACTTGCCACTCAAGGTTCTTGGTCTGAGCCCATCCACCTGTCCAGGCCCTTCCCTCTGCTTTCAGGATGCCATGGCTATGGTCTACCACAGTCAATTCTCTCAGCCTCTTCTCTGATGATTCTTGTACCAGACTGAAGAGCATACTCCTTCCCAGGACCTTGGAATGTGCCCTTCATTGAAAATAGGGTCTTTGCAGGTGCCATCAATTAAGGTGAAATCATAATGTGGTAATATGCATGGTGTTAGTCTGGGTACACTAGAGAAAGAAAGTCATAGACACTCATATGTACATAAGAAAGAGGTTTATATAAAGAGTAATTGTATATTAAGAAAACATCCCAGCCCAAACAGATCACATCCATAAGTCCGATATTAGTCCATAGGTCCAATACCAGACTATAAATTCCTCATCAGACTCACACAATACGTGCAATGAAGCCCCAAACAGGAAGGTCACAGGACAACGGGTGGACAGTCTTGTGGATCCAGAGGTGGTAGAAGCATCTCAGCGCTGGGGTGGATCTCCACGTGGCTCCTGCAGCTCCAGCCTCTTGTTCTGTCCATGTAGCTCTGTCAGGCTTGTATGAGGAATACCTCCCAGCAGTGTGTGTCCCACCTCCAGGAAGGAAGGCAGGAGTTCCCAGAATCCTCAAGAGAAGGCCTTGCCCACACAGAGGCCTCATTGGCTAGGACCTGATTGATAGGCTAGACTCCACCCCTTTGCTCAAGTTGACAGATTACGAAACTGCCACGCGGATCTCCATCCAATCTGACTGGTGTCCTCATCCAAGAGGAGAAGAGATACAGTAGTACAGACACAGAAGCACATGACCCTTTGAAGGCAGGAGCAGAGATCGGACCCGTGTGAATGCATCCAAGAGAGTCTGAGACCCCCAGGAGAAGGATCTTCCCTGAGCCTTTAGACCTGATGATACTTTGCTTCTGAACTTGTCATCTTCAGAATTTGAGAGAATAACATTTGCCTTCAGTTCCCCCTTACTTGTCGTGTCTTGTTATAGCCACAGTGGTAGTTTCATAATCCCATGGCCACTTGAGGATATGGAGTGAAGGGGGTCACACCCAGCCTGATGATCCTTCCTGTGGGTGTGTCCTTCTCATGAGGGTTCTGTCTCTCTCTCTTTCTCTTTCTCTCTCTCTCTCTCTCTCTCTCTCTCTCTCTCTCTCTGCCTCCCCTTCCTGCTGTTGAGACACCCAGAGAGCTGGAGGAGCCACGTAGAGACCCATGTGCACCAGCAATGAGATGCTTCCACTCTCACTGAATCCATAAGCTTTTGTACCCACTGGCTTGTGATCTTCCTGCATTCAGCATCGATGCATGTGCTGCGTGAGTCTAAAGAAGAATTTGTGGACGAGTATCGGACATAGGGGCTCATGTCTGAATTATGGACTTGATCTGGACTGGGCTGGGATGTTTTCTCAATATACAGTTGTTCTTTGATATTGTGACAGTTACCTAATCTGGTGTCAATTTGAGGATTCAGATTGCAGAGGTGGTGTGTGGCCCTGGAGATAGCCAACAGTGTATCTGGAGAGAGCCAATGAGATCTCTGTGTGGCCATGGCCCTCTCTTGAGAATTCTGGGAAATGTGGCAATTCTTTCTTGGAGACAGAGATACAATCATTCTTGGGTCACTTCCTTGGAGATGACTCTCTACTGACCAGGCTGACTTCCTGTGAGACATTCAGGAGGAGAAGCCACGAGGACCTACCCTGAGGGAACCAGACCTCTGAAGCCAGAGGAACCACAGGGAGACCCCTGTCAGTGCAGAGATGTTTACTATGCCAGTGGATCCAAAGGCATTCTACCCATCTGGTGTGTGATTATCTTGCATTCGGCGTCATTGCATGTGCTTCGTGAGTCTGAAGAAGACTTTATAGACTGGTATAGGACATATGGGCTACTATCAGACTTCTGACCTTGGACTGGACTGGGATGTTTGCTTAATGTACAGTTTCTCTTGTATACAAACCTCTTCCTTATACACATATAAAGGCTTATGAATTTGTTTCTTTAGTCCACCTGGGATAACACAGAACCCAGTCTTACACAACCACCCATGGACATGGATGCAGTCCCATGAACCCTCCTTGTCCCTCACCTACATCTCCTATGTCTGCTCTCATTCCTCTTTTCCTCTCCCACCCCTGCCTCCGAACCCTCAGCTCCTTGGAAGTTTCAGCAAAGCCTGGCTCTTCCCTGCCAATAGGTAGTATACCCAGACCCTGGAGTCCGCCTCCCAGGGCTTGGCTTCTTTCCCTGCCACTAGCTGTGTGTCCTCGGGCAAACCTTTCATCTTCCCAGGATACCCACTTCTCTGTCTATCAAAAACTCAAACACAGCCCCCATGGAGTCGATTCGGACCCAGGTCCGAACCCAGGTCTACATACAGGTAGAATGGCCCCTGTGGACTTGTGAGACTGTGATCCTTACAGGGACAGAAGGCGTCACCTTTCTCCCAAAGAACAGTCGATGGCCTCAAACTGCTGACCTGTGGCCAGCAACCCCCCCGAGTCACCACAACACCATCTGTAAAATAGGGATGCCATGAGTCGCTGCTGGAAAGATACAGTCAAGGACCCTGAAGGACGCATCACTCCAACCAACAACCTCACTGCCGCCCAGTGCATGCCGACTCACGGGACCCTGCTGGACAAGGTGGGGCGACGCTGTGAGCCCCCGAGGCGGTCACTCTTTACCGGAGTGGAAAGCTCCCTCTTTGTCCTGCACATCAGCTGGTGGTTTCGAGCCGCTGACCTGTGGGCCAGAGCCCCATGGGTAACTGCTTCCCCACCAGGGTCCTGGGGATGACACAAGGTAGACCCTTCGTCGTGGCTGCTGCCCACGTGACTCGGGATCCAGGGGCTCTGCGGTGCTCTCCTGTGTTGTCTTCATGAGCGCCAGCCACCAGTTGAGTTAGGCAGGGTTCTCTGGAGAAACAAAACCAGGACGCTCATAATGGTGTACAGAGATAGAAAGAGAGCTAAGGAATAAACAATCTGTCAAGCAGTACGAAAGGCTCGGTGCAACTCACTTGCAGGAGACAGTTAAGATACTGGCTGCCCTTCAAGTCTTGAGGGCCACCGAGCAGTCCTCTGTAGAGCAATTCAGGCTATCTGACCCCAGACAGCAAACAGCCAGACAGGTCACCAACAATCAGCCAGCTGACAGGGTCTGACAGTTCCCAGCTCAAAAGAGGTATATTTCGTAGTGTGGCGAAGCAGGGCTTGAAGCAAGGTCAATTTACAGCGACACAGTCCATGGATTGGGTTCCCACAGGTAGTGTGGGTTTCAAATTGAGGCACAGGACAAGCAAGGCAGCCGGCTGCACACTGGTCCGAAGACCCAAGAGCAAGAGGCAAAGGCGAGGATCATGGAGCCATTTATCTCTCCGCCCTTTAATTGGTCTCACATGTGTTCATTGGCCCTGTTGGCACAACACACCTACCTATCACACCAGCCTCAGTCAGGGCACAGCCTCCTACACCTCTGAGTCCGCACTTCCTCATCCCCTAAGACACAGGACATCAACAGAGTGGAAGAGAGCCATCGGTGATGGTCAGGTCAGTTCTGACTCGTGATGACCGGCCCCTTTGTGTGTCACAGCAGAGCTGCACCCTTTAGGGTTTGCAGCGGCTGGATGTTCAGAAGTGGGTCACCGGGTGCATGGTCCAGAGAGTCCCATGATTAAGAGAGTCCCATGATTCCTGGCTGGAAAAGGACCCCAAGCTCCATGATGTAGAAGAATGATCACAGAGAGGGACAGGCACAGCAGGGCAGGGTGGCGTATCGTACTGTTGTGCACTGGGGTGTGATGAGTGGAAGACACTTGACCACCAAAGAAAGGTCACCAGGCCTTTCTTCGGATGGAGTTACCTGATCTCAAGCCTCTGCTCTCTCCGCAGCTGAGTGCGTTTCCCCAGGGTGTCACCCAGGGGGGAGTGAATTCACAAAAGGGCTTGGAGAAGAAGTTCCCGATGATTGATCCAGGGGGCTGATTCTCTCCCCCAGAGACCCTTCTCCTGCACCAAGAGCGGACCCCACCCAGCAGGAGAGGCAGCCTCCCCCTGAGCATCTGTGTGGACAGCCTGTCCTCTACGCGCCTGTCCTCGCAGTCTTCAGATTGTATCATCGTTCTGCTCCATGATTCCAAGACACAACGGAGTGGAGCTGTGCAACATCTCCGCTGAGGGGACCACGTTCGGGTGGGTTTGGAACCAGGCACCCCGTTTGCCTAATGGCATTCCTTTCCCAGGACTTTCCTAACAGACCAAACGAGGGGTTTTCTAAGAGCAGACCTGGGTGAGTTCCAGGTGAGCCTGCTTCCAGCCTCTTGGTGGCCTGTGCTCCCCTTCAGGGCTCTGAGAGAGAGCCTGGCCCAGGCTTCTTCTAGCTATGAGTGAGGGCTAGCTAAGCCTGCGTGGCTGGATTCGTCACCTCCAGCAAATCACATATGCCCACCCCCACCCCATCATGCTCTCCACCTTTCCACCTGCTAGAAATGGATGCATTTTCTGACCCAGTGAAACATCCATTTTCCCCGGTAGCAAGCACGCTGACCGCTTTGCAGCGGGGGACACTCTCTGATGACCCCTCATTTGCTTCCTTGACTTCTCACGGCTTCTGCAGGACACTGGCTGCACCTTCACCAAGAACTCAGGTTTCTTTGTAAGGGCGTGTGCTTCCCGTGAGTTTCATTTTGTTTTTACGACCAGAGAAATCCTCGAGGACAGTGAAATGCCATTGTCCTCCACACAATGGGTCCTGAACGGTCAGAGGAACCGTGAGACAGAGGACCACCCCCTCTCTGATGGGCCTTTAGGGACACAGGGAGGGGGCCTGTCAGAGCGGTACCCTTTGCCCTCTCTAGGACAATAGACAAGGACCTCCACTAATGCGCCATCTCCGGGCCTCTTTTCATGTCAGCCTCTGGAAAGGTTTTCCTTTGCACGGCAGGATTATGACCTCCCTCATCTGTGCTGTTTTGGTTGTTTTAATGTTCTCTGTTGCTCCACTCTCTCTAAGAACACCCCTGTTCTCCTTTTCCTCCTCCTCCTGCTTCTGCCTCTCCTCCTCCTCTCTCCCTCTTTTCCTCTCCTTTTTGCCTCTCCTTTCCTCTCCTCTCTCCTCCTCCTTCTTCTTTTCTTCTTCTTCTTCTTCTTCTTCTTCTTCTTCTTCTTCTTCTTCTTCTTCTTCTTCTTCTTCTCTCTCTCTCTCTCTCTCTCTCTCTCACACACACACACACACACACACACACGCTGCTGCTCTTCAGAGGGTCTGTGATCCAGTCACGGAGATTCTAAGATTCCAGTTGCTGTGTTTCTGGCCTCACAACCTTCCCACAAACCCTGAATCAGAGCCCTAACTGGTGCTATTTGTGTCCAAGTGTGAATTATTTCAATGTTAGATGGGGGAAACCTATGGATGGGTTCTTGTAATCAGCATGGGAGGAAGAGGCCTGTGTCACAGTTCCTGGATGATGGACTCTTTCTGGGAGCCATTTCCTTCCTTGAAGAAATTGCTTCAGGTTGATTGGGCAGCGGGGTGGGCTGGGGGGAGTGGTGAGGAAAGTATAAGCATGGAATGTGTGATCCCCTCTAGACCCCACCCAGCATCTGCTATTCTTATTTTCTGCCATGCCCCAGACCCCACCTCAAAAGTTCATGTCCCCTTAAAGCTTGGGTGACTTTGCAACGCAATATGACAGAGGAGAACTGCCTCAGGGTATTGTCTAGCGCAGCGGTTCTCAACCTGTGGGTTGAGCCCCCTCTGGGGATCAAATGACCCTTTCATAGGGGATCGCCCGATTCCTAACAGTAGCACAATGACAGTGATGAAGTAGCAAGGAAAATAATTACATGAATGGGGGCACCGTGCACCACATGAGGAACTGTATTATTAAAGGTTCACGACATTAGGAGGGTTGAGAACCAACTGCTCTAGGCAGTCCTTGGAACAGAACAAGGGGATGGGAGCGCGTGGTACCCAATCAGGAGAGGGGTGTGTGTCAGGGCACCCTCTCCCCACACGTATTTAATGTACCTGCCAAGCAATTGATGTGAGAAGCTGGAGTGCAGGTAGAAGAAGGAGGCAGCATAGGATTGGAGGATGATGTGTGAACAACTTGTAACAGCTTGGAGGAAGATTTGTGAGCAATTTTTAACAGCGTAGGCGTGGAGGAAGACTCCTGAACCACTTGCAACAGCATAAGCTCGAAGGAAGTCTCGTTGGCAACCTGTAGTGTGCAGATGACACGGTCTTGTGAGAGGCACTTGTTGACCCGGATCAAGGACTACGGCCTTCAGTGTGAATCAACGCAATGGAAACAAGACCCCTCACGACTGGGCCAATAAACTCCATCTGAAGAAGCAAAAGGAAGACTGAAGCTGTCCAGGTGTCATCTTCCTTGGACCCACAGGAGGCCGTAGTGAGAGTCAGAGCAACCGAGGGCCACACTGTTACCATCTTGCAATTCTAGCCATCTACAAGTAGCTGTGACTGGTGCTTGTGGGAGCCTCGGTCCAGAGATCATAAGACGCATTGCGCTTGATAAATCTGCCATACAAGACCTCTGTAGCAGATGAAGAGCTGCTCCGAGGATTAAGGCACGCCAGACCCAAGCCATGGCATTCTCCATCGCCTCACACGCATGTGACCGTTGGACGTTGGGTAAGGAAGACCACAGAAGAATGGATGCACGCGAGTGGCCGTGCTGGAGAAGACGTGACAAGTACGCGTGGCTGATTTCATTTCTGTCGATGTTTTCCATCGTCACTGACATTTGTCAAATTTGCTGCCAGTGCTTTGGCTACTGTGGCAGTCACCTCATCTGGTGTCACTTTGAGGATTAAGACCGGAGAGGTGGAGTCTAGTCTGTCAATCTGGAGATAATCAATGAGACCTCTGTGTGGGCCTGGCCTTCTCTGAGAATTCTGGGAAATGTGGTAGCTTCTTCTTGGAGGTGGAGACACTGTCTCTCTTGGTTGACTTGGAGACTTTCTCCTGACAGCACTCGCTGTGTGAGAGACTCGACTGAGCAGGCTGGCTCTCTGAGAGACATCCCTGAGGAGAAGCCACACGGACCTACCCTGATGCCGCCAGAAACCTGGACCTGGAAAAGCCACGTGGGGCCTCCTGCCAGCCCTGAGATGCTTACACCACCACTGGGTCCAAAGACTTTCCACCCGCTGGCCCGTGACCATCCTGCATTTGGCCTCATTCCATGTGTTTCTTGAGTCTGGAAGACACTGCAGATTGCTGTGGCACATATGGGCTAATATCAGACTTATGGACTTGATCTGAACTGGGCTGGGATGTTTTCTTGATGCGCAATTACCCTTTCTATAAAACTCTCTTATGTACATATGCCTACTTATGAATTTGTTTCTCTAGCCTACCCAGACTAATTCAGCTACAATACTGTGGTCATTTGTATTGATAGAGCTACACCAATGACTTTCCTTTTTTTGAGAATGAAGTAGCAATGAAAGGAAAAAGAGGATTTAAAAAAAATCCCTAACCAACAATAACAAAGCATGACAGATAAAAAGCCTCAATCGAAAAGAAAGCAGGCAATATTAAACACAGAACAAGCTAAAAATGAATCATCAGGGAGATCAAAGGATAAAGTGCTAAATTTTAACCGAACTGCAATAATCCACTTTCAAATGTATTCTGCATGATAACGAGTCTCTTCGCATCACCAGTCTATGGTCAGGCGGGAGTCACCGGAGGCTCCATCCTCGTGTGGACCCTGCAAATGAACTGTGGGTTTCTACCGTCATCCAGAGCCTTCTGCAAAGCGGGTGTTAACCGCATGAGCTCTGGTACCATTCCCTCCTGTGGATTTAGATTTCAGTATATACAATCCTTGGATCATACAAGCTGGTGCGCTCCTTCCATTTGGACTTAATTCATGCCTCACTGAGATGACTGTTCTAAGACAGTTCTAAGGTTTTCTCTTGGTGTCTCTCCCCTATGGGGTTTACTGAGCTTCTTTGAGGAAGCGCTTCTCTTCTTTCATAATATTAGGGATATTTCCTGCCAACACATCTTTGACATTTCTATTTTGTGGGGCATTTTTTTTGTTTGGTTTGGTTAGTTGGTTTTGCCTCTTCCTAGTCTGGAATTTCAATCACACTGAGATAGGTAAGATTTATTGTGCCAAACTGGCTGATAAACACATGTGGGATTAATTGAAGGGCGGAGAGCTAAGTGGTTCGGTGAGACTCACCTTTCTCGTTCTAAGGTCTCTTGCTTTCTGAAGGTCGGACCAGGATGTGACTGCCTTACCCAGTTCTCTGCTTCAGCTGGCAAGGCTCATTTCCCATGAGATATCCCTGTGAAGAAGCCACATGGACCTGCCCTGATGCAGCCCTAGGTGCCGGAGAAGCCATGTGGAAATCCCTGCCAGTGTCGAGATGCTGACACCACCACTGGATCCAAAGACTTTCTACCCACTCGCCTGTGATCTTCCTGCATTTAGCGTCATTGTGTGTTTTTGGTGAGTTTGAGGAGGACTTTGTAGACTGGTGCCAGACATATGGGCTAAGTCGGACTTATGGGTTTGGACTGGACAGGGTGGGGATGCTTTCTGAATGAACACTTACCCTTTAAATAAAACTCTTTCTTCTACATAGATGAGTTTCTATAGATTTGTTTCCCGTGTTAACTCAGGCTAAGACACACACACACACACTCACACAAAAAATTTTCCTCTTGATAGTGTCACACCCCTCAGTCTTTTCTCTCTCATTTTTCCTCAGACAAATTGGTGTCAAAGGGCACTGACCCAGTCTTCAGTAGATTCAATTCTATATCTTTGTGTTTTCCAATGTGTTACTTATTTCTGAAGTTTGGGCATTATCATCCAGATTTCTAGTGGCTGTTTTTTGTGTGGCCACTACCGCCCATTTATTTTGTCACTTCCTTCTTACATCATTTTTCTGAACTATTCTATGCTGCTGTCTTTGATTTTATGGCTGTTTTCTTTGATTCTATCTGTGCTTTCTTTGATAGCTTAAAGTGCCCTCTACGAAGGTGACCAGACGTCCTGCTTTTGAACAATTTGTCACACATCCCGCGGGGTTTTAAAATTAAATAAATATATTATAATATTATTTTTGCGTTCTATGAACATTTTTGTTGCTCCATATAGACCAAATTTTTAATCAAGAACCTCCCCTCTCCCCGGTTAACGGTGTCCTGCTTAAAATCTGGTCACTTTTGAATTCAGGACCAAGTAGTTCCATGTCCATTTCTCCCTCAAGAGGATTTTCTTACTTCGGTTTTTCGGTCGCTTGCTTGGACCCTTTTAGCATGTTTCTTTGCTTGATTTGAAATCTCAGAGGCATGATGGTGATTGATTGATTCTTGGTTTGCCTTGCTTTGGGTGTTTGTTCTGTGTTGTTCTGATAGATCCGGGAGAATTGGGTGGACACGCCACCTTAGTTGCTAATGTAGCAGTGCTGGAGAGCTCACTCTCTGTGTCTGGGGGAGGAGCAGGTCACGAAGGGGGGTGCTTCTGCTAGAGGCTTCTTTTTGTTACTTGTATGGAGGGCTGGGTGGTCTGAGACGGTTTTGTTCAACTCCCTGCTATTGAACCAGAGGGAGGGGAGGGAGGGATGCTTGCCTATTGGCCGAGGCAGTAGGTGGCAGTGGTGGGCCCAGTGGACGAGTGGTGAGACAATGTCCTCCTTGTCCATTGTAGAATTGTTATTTACATGGTGTCTCTGTCTTACTGGGGACCCCAGGAAGTTCCCTTCTCTTTACCTGGGTTATGTTGCCCACTAGAGACGGTAAGGGCTAGGTCCTGTTGATCTGGCTATCAGAATAGCTATACCCCCTCATGCCCCTCATTCACCACCTCTATCCACACCCACCGCCTGCCCCCCCAGCCAGTGTCTAGTCTGGCCTTTCTCCTTTCATGTGTTGCTCAGCGTTCCAGGATTGCCATTTCTCTGTCTCACTTGCGTTCTCTGATCTTGCCTGGAGAGGGACTGTGGGTCACGTCTCACCAGGACACCATCTCTCCCACCCTCTGACACCTGCCCATGATGCTGATTGGCTCCTTTTGTGGATCCAGCATAACTGAGTGGAGTTCATATTCCTGGCCATGCATTAAATGTGTTTCCTTTATCAGAAGAAGCCAGCTTCTGATACATACCTCACGGGTTCAATAAGTGCAGTTGTACAGCAATAATTATTATCAATTATAATAAGGTTATAGAGAGCATGAGAGAGAAAGAGAGAAATAATAGGAGTCGGTCACATATTACATCAAGGTAGCATGTCCACCTCTGCCGATGGGGCCATCCCCATGGAGACAGCGAGTTGGGGAAGAGATTACACGATGAGGGAGAGGGGCCAGGAGCATCCGGTGCTAAGGGGCAGGAGAGAGGCAGGAGAGAGAGAGAGCCTCTATCTTATGTCCAATCCTTATATACCCTCTGGAGCCATGCCAGGTCCCCAATTATAGGCAAGGGCATATGTCACGGGAAGGGGTTGTGCCATGTGCACATGTTATAGGAAAGGGAGCTGTCAGGGTCCCATGTGACAAGAGCAAACCCCAGACTCCTAGAGGTGGATAAGCAGGTCTAGCTGGTTAGGAGCCTTTGACAGTGGCTCTTGAACCCCACTCACAGGCTTCAAGGGAAGGGAACCATTAGCTAAATAGCAGGGAGTCCTCAGGGAGACACACAAAGGCCTCAGATAACTGGGAACCTCAGGGAGAACAGCTAACTTAACTTCCACACCGAAGGCTGGTAAACAGTTTGCTTGATATTTTAGAGTACATAATTGTGGAAAAGTCCTGTTTTCATCCCACATTCTGTCATTTCAGAAAAAAACTTTAGCTGAAGGAAAATAATTGTTACAGATGGAGAAACGGAGGCTCTTACCGAAAGAATTTGGAAGTGATAGAGACAGAACTCATGTCCTCACACCTCCCCCCACCACCACCACCACATGGTCTCTCTCTTCCCCCCCCCCCCCCCCCCCCCCCCCCCCCCCCCCCCCCCCCCTTTCAGGGAAATTTCCAGGATGGCAACTACCTGACTTTATTTTGTTCTTAATCTTTTTTTTTTTTTGGCATACATTTATTCACCCACTTCCAGTTGTACCCACCCTTCCTTCATTTTTTTCCTTCCTATTTCTGCTGCTTCTCCTGATAAGCCTCTAGACCATGCCTATTGTGAGGGTTTATTGCCTTTGCCTGCTGGGAAACAACACATGTGGAAAGCCCCAAAGATTTGAGGCTGGGAATAAAGTCCCAAATTCCTCCCCGGGCTTGGATTTGTGCCTCTGACTTCTCCTCTCCAAGGTGAAGGTCACCCATCTGCCCTGCCTTTCAGGGAAGCCCCACTCTCATCCCGCCCACAAGTGCACAGGAAGAGTAGGAATGCGCAATGAGGCCACATTGCCTTTTTACCAAGCGCCCATGGATTGCCTGGTATGGGCTTGATCCCTGCAAAAAATAGCAGCTGATCACAGTAGCAGTAGGGGGGGTGAGGTGCAACCACCAATTCCTACACATCCCTCGGGAGCCAGGAGAGCAAGAACTGACAAGTGCCCTTCAATGTCAAAACCTGAGCAGGGAGAAAATACTTTCTCGACATAATACATCAAAACAATAAGTTCGCATAAAGCCAGAGTTCTGAAAATCAGAAAAGGTGAACCTCCCCCTTGAAACCACGTTATAATTTTGTAGTCTGTGATAGGTAGGTTTATTGTGCCAACCTGGCCCGTGAACACGTGTAGGAGTAATTGAAAGGCAGAGAGACAAGTGGCTTGGCAAGCCTCGCCTTTCTTGTCTCTTGTTTATTGATGATTGGACCAGTGTGCAGCTGCCTTAGCCTGTTCTCGGCCTCAATTTGCAAGCTACACTACCTGTGGGACACTTAACCCATGGACTGTGTCACTGTAGTTTGAGGATCCTTCAAGATCTGCTCTGCCACGCTACTGGACTATACATCTCTTGAGCTGGGGACTGTGGGACCCTGTCATCTGGCTGACTGTTGGTGACCTGCCTTGCTGTTTGCTGCCTGTGGCCAGGCTGCCTGCATTGATCTACAGAGGACTCAGCTGTCTGCTTCCTTGACTTGTACCCAGCGACCCTCGAGGCTTGAAGGACTGCCGGTGTATTAGCTGTCTCACAGAAGTGAGTTGTCCTGAGCCACTTGTCCTGCTCTATGTAGTTAGCTGTTTATTTCTTATGTTATACAAGAACATAAATCTATATAAAACCATAAATGTCCCGGTCTCGTTTTGCTAGAGAACCCTGTCTAACAGACACTGTGTCATGCCTTCACTGTGGCTTTTGCTCTCTGCGATTGACGTGGTTCTGACGTGGAACACCAGAATGCAGCACCTCCTAGACCGCAGAATTCTGAGCAATATGTTGTAGGCGCTGTGCCTCTTTAGCTCCTTGAGGATCTTCATCTTCTTTTGTTGTTGTTGCTGATCTTCTGCTTAACCCAGCACCAGGTGTTTCTCTAGGGACTGCCCCCCCCCCCCGGTCACGTGTTCGAAACACAGGTGATAGAATCTTGCCATCCTGGCTTCTGGGAAGCGTTCTGGCTGCACGTTTCCTAAGGCGGTGTTTCAACAGCATGGTGGCGAGGGGCTGTCAATCCTTCTGTATCCGCCGTCTGGCGTTCACATGCACGTGACGCGATCAACAACACCCCAGCTTGCATCGGGGACACCTCTGTCTTCCAAGCCATGCTTTTGCTTCTTTGGGGCCTTTGAACCCTTTGAAAAGGTCTTTGGAAGCAGATGTGCTCTGAGGGAGTTGTTGGGTTTCCTGACTGCCGCTCCCATCGGCGGAGATTAGGGACCCACGTAAACGGCAGCCCTCAACAATTTCCGTGTCTTCTCCGTGCGGCATGCTGCTGCCTAGTGTTCACCTGGGGAGGGGGCTCTTCTCTCGGCTTTCTTTTTAGGTTAATGCTTCCTGAAAACCTGTCCGAGGAATCCAGCCTCTGGCCACCAAAGGGTCCCGTGGGTGCAAGTGCACGGCAATAATATATCAAGGTTATAGCAAAGTCATAGGAGAGAGGAGAGGGGGTGAAATGAAAGGAGTCAGACACATTTTACTGGAGCCTGCTCACCTCAGCCCCTCTCGGTGGTCCATGTGGAGGTGGGAGAAGAGAGAGAGGAGAGAGTGCATCTTTATTAACTTGGGATATTTATAGGCAGCCACAAGACATGCATATTCAGGAGTGGCATATGTCACAAGGTGGGGGGTAACCACAGTGAGGTCCCTGAGCTCAGAGGTGAGGAAACCTAATACCTGCATTGGGGGACAGTAGGAGGGGGGTTGGATGTCACTGCAAGAGGAGATGACAAAAGAAGTCCTGCTTCTACAGGGAGATCTCACCCACCACGGGCTCACTTTAAGGCAGCATAGCTGTTAGGGAGAATCCGTGGGAATAATATTTAAAGCAGGATGATGCACTTGGGCTTTATCTCTAACTTACCAGAGGGGTGGTTTCCTATTATGGAATACCAGCTCTCCAGATTCCCTCTGTTATAAATCAGGGAATAAGTCCTAGTCATATTTCCCTCAGGGTTAGTGGCCCACAAACACCCACTACCATGTGGAGTCCACTCCCAGTTTGAAATCAGAAAAGGACAAGATAGCACTGCCCCTGTGGGTTTCCAAGGCTGTAACTGTTCATGGAAGTAGAGAGCCTCGTTTTTCTCCCTTGGAGGGCCTGGTGGTTTTGAACTGCTGATCTTGCAGTTAGCAGCCCGATGTGTAACTGCTATGCCACCAGGGCTCCAAATAGACAACCAGGAGCTTCTTCCCGGCAAGCAATGTCTCTGTCCACACGCTCCCATGGTTCAATGATGCCATGTTCTTGTGTTTGGGGATTTTTTTTGGGGGGGGGGCAGCAATTTTAAAAAAGTCAAACCTGTTTACCTTTAATGGGTGCATAAGTCTGTCTATATGCACAGTATCAAGATAATGAGTGGGTTTCAAATTGGTTACCAAAGTAATTTTACAATTACCAAAGTAATTCCTTTTCTGTTGTCCTCATGTTGTCTTGACTCTTTTTACTCAATATCCTTCTTCATGATCTATTCTGGCCTCAATCCTTCGAATGATATACTGGCACATGTGACTTCGATGCTTTCTGCGGAATTTTGCCAGTGTATAGATGACTTGGCAGTTGAACGTGAATTGTTCGCAATGCCTCTTCTGACTAGCATTGATTTCTCAAACACCTTAGAGCTGCCCCTCCCAACATCCGTGCTGTGATTATCTGATGTCTTCGTTCCGCCTGTTTGTGTTTGCTTACTGGTTTGTTTTTTTGGGGGGTTGCAACATAGGGCTTTGTGCAGCCTGGTGTCGTTTGAATGCACAAGTTGGGGTTTGGTGAAAGCAGAAACCTTGGGAATGCTGTCAGGTGATGGGTCTTGGTCTCCATGAGACGTGTGATGTTCTGAGCTATAAATTTTACCGGAGACGCCCAGGTGACGTGGCAGTTATGCACTGGCCTGCTGAAAAACCACTAGCAGCTCTACAGAAGAGAAAAGGACTCATGGGGCAGTTGCACTCCACCCTACAAGGTCACTATGAGCCCAGGTCGATGGGCTGGCAGTGAGTTT
Organism: Nesogale talazaci; assembly: GCA_004026705.1. Classification (NCBI taxonomy): domain Eukaryota; kingdom Metazoa; phylum Chordata; class Mammalia; order Afrosoricida; family Tenrecidae; genus Nesogale; species Nesogale talazaci. Next base: position 25,542 of record PVJH01018915.1, read on the forward strand.
GGGGGTAGCCTTGATGGAGTTGTTGGCCAGGACTCTTCTATGGAAGGGTTTAGATCCCTGACCTTTTGGTTAGCAGTCAAGCACCTGAGCATTGTCCCACCAGGGCTTGCCCCTAATGATGCGTATCCAGGTTCTTAGGTTGTGTGTGTGTGTGTGTGTGTGTGTGTGTGTTTGAATCATTGGCTGGTGTGACTGACTGTCTTTCACCCTGAAGAACTTCCTGCCATCGCTTTTATAAGGCAAGCCTGCTTAGGAGTGCGCTTTCTCGGTTCTTTTTATATCTGGGTAGGTCCGCATCTGGCCTTCATTTTTCAAAGATGGCATTCTATAAATAGCAGTGTCAGTCAGCCGTCTTGCTTTGTTTTGATAGTGCTTTGACTGAGTCATTCCGCTCTCACGGATTTCTCGATAGGAAGTCAGCTGTTAATCTCATTCTGATTTCCTCGCACCCGGTGACTCATTTTCCTTTTGCTGTTTTCAAGGTTTTGCTTTCTCCCCATCTTGATCACGGAGTATCTGGGCGTGGATCTCTCTGCATTATTCTGCTCGGAGTTTATGGAGCTTTGGGGATGCATAGGTGGATGCTTGTCATGACTTTTGGGAAGTGTTCCGTCTTTGGTATTTTTTCCTTCCCCCAATTTCTCTCTCTCTCTCTCTCTCTCTCTCTCTCTCTCTCTCTCTCTCTCTCCCTCTCCTTTGATGCTCCTTCTTTAGCCCGTGCACTGGTGCCTTCAGTGGCAGACACATTCCTCTTACTTTAAATTCATCCCTTCTTTCTCCCATCCAAGGACCAACCAGGCCCGACCCCGCTTAGCTTCCGATCAGACGAGATTGGGTGTGGCCCTAGACCATCCCTTCTTCCTTAGGGCGCATCACCTCTTGTGACCTAGCTTCAAGGGTCCTTCCTTCTACAAGCTCAAATCTGCTGGTGACTCCCTCTAGTCAGGCGTCTGTTTCATTGCATTTGCTCCTCAGGGGACGCGCCCTTGGGCATGTCCAGTCTTTGAGGGCAACTCTGTCTTTATGTCTTCATCCCACCCTCTCTGGGCCAGAGAGGCTTGTTGTTCTGCCAGCCTTGTGGCAGAGGGCAGCTTCTCCTCTTGATCCAGGAAGGCTTTCACCTTTGCTGATGGATCCTGCGCGTGGCTTACAGAGTGCTCCCGTGTCTTTCCGTGCTGGGCTCCGATCTCCCGAGAGAGTGTGGTCCAGCCTGCACAGCCTTCCAGACCCACAGGGAGGAGTTCCAGCTGGATAGGTGCCTTTCCAGGCATGGCTACCAACAGCAGGAAGCCCCCAACCCCCGATTAATTTCTGCCTTGCAATCTCTACCTATTTATTTTTATAATACTCCTAGGCAGAGACTTCTCCTCCGTTTAGCTTTGTGTGTGAGCACCTGTGGATTGCATGAAGGTTTAGCGAGCAGATCATGGTTTTTTAGACAACCTCTGTACATATTGTTTCCACCCATCCATTTCAATCCCCCGTCACAGGCTTTGAGGGGGGGCATATCTTTAGACCTGACTCCCCTTTGGGAGACAGGAGCCCTGGCAGGAGAGTGGTCATGCACCCTCTGGCTGCTAACCGCAAGGTCTGCAGTTTGAAACCACCAGCCGATTCTCAGGAGAATGACGAGGCGAGGCTATCTACGCCCCAAAAGAGTTTCCGCCCCAGAAACCCACAAGAGAGGCTCTACCCTGTGCTGGGGGCTCACTCTGAGTCAGCTTCCACTCAAGGGCCGTGACTTTAGTTTGGGTTTTTCACTGCTAGAGGGTGTGACCTCAGCCCCATTCCCTGCTCCCTTCCGGGCAGGGTCTGTTCAACAACAGCAGACTTCAGGAATGGAGGGGCTGAGCGTGGCCGTGGTGCACGTGGGAAGCAGACAGCCGGACGAGAGGGTTGCCTGGGTTTCTCTACAAATGCAGACAGGCTGGGGAGGTGGGGAGGCTGGCTGGTGGCCCAAGTGAGAGCCCTTTTCTGTAGGAAAATGGGCCCCCTGTAAATGGACATCTTGTGGTGGTATTTTATATCCTCTCCTCTCTTCCCTCAGCAGACACTGCTTTCTCCAATCTCGCCCTTGGAGGCAAAACCGTTTATTGCATTCATAGATAAAATGTGGAAACAGAACATGGGAGGGAGGGAGGGAGAGGGAGAGAGAGAGAGAGAGAGAGAGAGAGAGAGAGAGAGAGAGAGAGAGAGAGAGCCCAGCGCAGTGTAGCCATCAGACCAGGACTGAATGATGGTCCCCTTCCAGCAGCATTCCTGGCCCACATCCCTCTGAGGGCCGAGGGCTTTTCCCAAGGCTTCCTGTCTCCCCTCAGGGGACAGTGTGGTACACCTTGTAGTCGTCCTTCTGCGTGATGTGCAGCTTCCAGGGGAAGAGGCGCTTCTGTGAGGGGAGGCCTTGGGCCTGCCTCACCATCAGCCCCACGTCCTCGTTGGACAGCAGCCGGATCAGATCCCCCTCGGCATCCCGGTAATTCAGGGCAATGTCCTCCTTCTGGAACTCCCGCCTGGTGTCAGAGGTGAGGGGGTAAAGGTGAGGCGAAGGTCATCAGGACACTTGGGCCTATATGTGGGGCAGAGGGTGTCCTGGGATCTGGGTCTAAGACTCGGAGGTCAGCTGGGCCTCGACCCCTGTGTCCGAGCCATCCAGCTGTCCCTTGTACAAATGGGGAAACTGAGGCCTGCACGGGGAAAGGAATTTCATAATAAAGATGTAGCACAGCCTGAAACGCCCTGTGTATGGGCGTGCTGAGGGTTTAAGAATAATGGTGAGGGCCAGAGAAGTGCACTTGGCAGGGTCAGTACAGAGTGCGGCAGGACAGAGGTCCTAGGAGACATCTGTGCACAGGTGAGGAGGAGTGGCTAGAGGATGGTAGCTGTCCAATGTGGGGGTGGGCAAGACCGTGGACAATCTTCTGTTGGCTGGAAGAAGTGAAAACAAGCCCAACCTTCCAATAGGTAAGTGGGGAAAATGGAATCAGAGCCCTGACAGACTGGGCGGTCTCTGATGCCCCAATTCCACTGCTAGACCAGGGACCTCAGAAAAGGATCAGACAAGCCATCGAAGGGGCAAATGAGGATGGTCGTCAGGGCATGGCTCGTTTTAAACAAAACCAAACCCAGCTGCCATCAAACTGACGGGTTCCTGACCTCCACATGTGCCCAAGCAGAACCGGGCTCCCTAGGCTGCTCAGTGGCTGCTGGTTTGGCTTGACTTGGCTTTAAGTAGATCGCTGGGGCTTTATTCTGAGACACCCTGGGTGGGCTTTGAACTCTCAGCCTTCTGATCAGCAGACTCACTGTGCGATGAATATAAGACTTTTCCCCAAATCCAAAATATTAACCAAATATTAGAAGCTATTCGCCAGCACTTGGTTTGGGAGGTCAGATCCAGACGCCCTTCTCTCTCCCACAAAAGATGGGGCTGACTCCCTGCTGTTAGGACAATGTTGGTTACTTCCCCTGAAAGCTTTGGCTAAATCAAAGTCCCCAGTCCAAAGGCAATCAAGGTTAGGCCATCATTGTGAATCTGAGGTCTACCCATCTTGTCATATGTGGGACCCCAATACCTCCCCCTTCCTATTGCACCTATGTCCCTCTTTCCTCCCCCTCATTGCTGTATAGCCTACAATTTAGCCCCTTCCTGTGATATATGTCTTTACCTGTAATTAGGGGGCTTACACATCCCCCAAAAGACTTATAACTCTTGGTCAAGAATAAACCAGATACACACACTCTCTCTCCATGTGGACCACCTAGCCGGGAGGAGGTGAGCATGCAACCATAGAATGTGGCTGACTTCATTATTTCTCTCTTTCTCATAGTTTCAATGACTTTACTCACATCTTTACTTATTATCGCTGTACAATGCGGCTACTGGACCCGTGATGATGTGTTCGGGGCTGGCTCCTCTGACAGTACCCGTGTTAACCATTCACACCACCCAGGGACACCCCCACGGCTTGGAGTACCGGCGGTCCCCGGGTTCTGAACGCCAGACTTACAGACAGCGAGGACCCAGCCTGCATTCACAGTCTGAGGTCCGCACCCTGGCTCATCGTCATCACAGGTGGGCGTGACTTTGGGACACGCACCAAACTGTAACGACGACGATGGCTGCTCTATTATGTTAAAGGTGCTTTAGGGGGTTGGCATGTGTTTCTTTAATGTTGCCTCCTGTGCACACAAAGGCACACAGCATGCTTGCTGCATGCTCCCTCACAGGGACCCGATAGTCCAGCATCACACCGGCTCTCTGGTTCTCAGACTGTCATCTGGGAGGGAGGAGAAAGCCTCGCTCATCTCCCACCGAGCAGCTGGGGGACTCTAACCGCCGGACCTCTCTGCTCAGCAGCCCCACTCCAAGCCCACTTCGCCTCTAGGGTCCCTATGAAGGACAATCAACGCGTGCACTTTTATCTGTTTGTTTGCTTGGTATATCCTAAGACAACCCCAGAACCCTGGTGGTGTGGTGGTGAACTCGTGTCTGCTAACCACAAGGTCAGCAGTTCAAAGACCACCAGTAGCTCCAAGGGAGAGAGAAGAGGCTTTCTGCTCTTGAAAAAAGCCACCTTCTCAGAGACCCCCACAGGCGGTCCTCCCCAGCCCGACAGGGAGTTTGAATGGACTGAGTGACGGTGGGTGAAAACACACATTCGCCTGGCTGATTGGAGATAGAAACCCGATGGTTCCATTGGAGGCACAAGGCCACCTGAGGACTGCCCAAAGTGCAATAATGAATCAGACAGTGTACGTGGGCAAGGGAAGGGGGTGCTCCGGGAACTCCACTAGGGGCCCAGGCTGGTGCCCCCAGCCAGGTCTAGAACGCGGGCATGACGACTTTTGCTGTCAGAAATGGAACGGTGCTTTGGGAGGTTGTGAAGGCCCCATCCGGGGATGAAGTGGACCCTGGGAGGCAGGGCTCCCCTGACAGTGGAGGCTCTGCATGGAAGGCTCTGGGGGAAACAGTGCCTCCAGCTGCAAATCCACACTCACAGATGGCCTGATGTTGGCAAAGGCCCTTTGCCTCCTGCCAGCTCGATGCCCAGCATCCTTTGTATGAATTTCAGACTCCCAGAATCACCTCTCATGGAGGAAAGCGGAGACACGCACAGCACCGTGGTGCTCAGTGACCGGCCTGAAAGTTGGAGCTTCAAACCTTCCCGGGGTGCCACGGGAGAAAGGCCCGGTGGCCAGCCTCCCTAAGGAAAGCCCTGCAGAGTTCCACTCTACCCCGTGACCACCATGTGTCTGCCACTGGGCCGCACTGCGCTGTCTTCTGTGCTGCCCTGTGATGCTGCCACTGGGCCTTGGCCACACCAGCAGGTTGGCCCTGAGGGAGCAGATTTCAGCAGAACCTCCAGGCTAAGAACAAAGCAACGAAGAGGGCGCCAGCTGCCAGCTGCAGACAAGTTCCTCAACCTTGGACATGTGGTCAGGGACTGAAGGGCCTAAGGCGGTGGTTCTCCACCTTCCTCGTGTGGCGACCCTTTCATCCAGGTCCTTGTGGGGTGGTGACCCCCCCAACCTAAAACCATTTCTGTTGCTACTTCATCGCTGTCATGTAGCTACTCTCATAAATCGGGGGATCCCTGTGAAAGGATCGTTCGACCCCACTTCCCAAAGGGGGTCTCGACCCACAGGTTGAGAACCGCTGCCTTAATGACTGGCAGCAGAATGGCCTCTTCATACGCTGCCTCCTTACCGCCCCCCCCCCTTCCCAGGGCCCCTGGGAACCAACCCTCCTCATCCTGACCTCATGAGCTCCAGCAGGTCTTTGAACCGTGGGGTGCTACTGAGGTCTTCCTCCACTGCGATGTCCCTAGGGGGCAAAGGGCCGGGGTCAAAGGTCAGCATTCTGGCTCCTCCGGTGGGCAGCGGGAGCCACTGCAGGTGTTCAGCGGAGGCGGAGCAGAGTGAGGTTGGGGGGTTCGGGTCTCCGAGCTGGAATGGGGTGGGGGGCAGGGGGCAAGGGTGGGGAGAAGGGTTCCGCCCCCTCCCACCCAGCAGGCCACCCACTTGATGGTGCTGATGGTGTCTTCGTAGTAGTAGCAGCGCAGCCAGTTGGTGGGGTCATCGTCCTCGGGGAAGTCCTTGAGCACCTTCACGAAGGACAGCGGGAAGATGCCCGTGGTGCCCCGGATGCTGCCCTGGAGGGGGGGGAGGAGCTGCCATGAGGAGGGATGCAGGGACCCCCCTCGGAGCACCCAGCCCTTTCACACGGGTGGAGGAGGCAGGTGGGCGAAGTCAGGAGGTGAGTGAGTGGCACGTTGTTCAGCCTAAGAATTGTGTTCTGTTATACCGGGTGACTCAATACATCAATCACGACCGACTAGTCGATTGCAAATGCAGCATGGGTAGACCACATGGCATTAAAAAAATAGAGGGCAGCCTATCATCAATCCCATCACTTCGTTGATGACAGCACGGCCAATCAGATGCAGTCTCAGGTGTCAAACACATGCGCAAACAACTGTGCCTTGCGCAGCATAACTGACAAGCTAAGTTATTGCCAATTTCTAGACCTTGGTTTTTTTCTCTTAAACGTTAGACCTTGGTTTTTTTCTCTTAAACGTAAGAAAAGGGATTAAAATGAGCGGGGGTAGCGGGACCAAGTAAGAAGACAAAAATGTATCACTTTCCCTCGGAATGGGAGATTTTGACACGACAAGCCGATATTCGGCTGAAGTCCAGAGTGCATGAACAGTTCTGGAACTTACTCGCAGAGGGAAAGTACCCAAACATGAGGAAAGGTGCCACCTCCTTGACTGCATCATTTGGGTCTAGTCAGCCTTTTCGCACATAAAGATCATGAAGTTCAAGTACCATGTTTAAGTTCATTCCACCTGACTGACGATCGTGTGGAAATGTGCTTGAGGCTGGCTGATCAGCAGCTCTGTCCAGACTGTGCCTCCCTGGCTCATTCCATTCAGTGCGAGTCACCAGTCAACTCAGGTCATGACACAAAATGTACACAGTTAGTGGTATTGTATTGTGCGATAAGGACTCATGCGGTTACATAAGGTACATAAACATATATCCATATAAAGAATTCTCCATGCGTTTATGGATCAATGTAATAAACAAAAACAAATATCTGTTTTGCCTTTCTGTAGCTGGCAGATCTTTTTGGCTTGATCATTTTATAAGTAGCTTGCATGCTGATGGAGTGTGAACATCCCCATGTTACACAATGGCTGAGTCCTCAACTGACCCACAAAGCTGCTTTCATCCCTTCAAGCATTCCCTCCCTCATTCATTCATTCATTCAAGGAAGACTTGGTGCGAACCAGCCGCTGAGTGACAGGGTGACGGGCTCTGGACACACTGTGAAGGAGAGGCCCCCTGCCCTCCTGGGGCTTCCATCCCCAGGAAGGAGATGGAGGACGCAGATACATCCATGCTTGGTGAGCCCATGACAGGGACGTTAAGGAGAAGAGCTAAGCAGGGATGGTTGGGGGGGGGGGTCCTCACTCAACCACTCACTGCACGGTACACGGCCATCTGTACTGGACCAAGGTGTCCGAAATCCACTGCTCCAGCCCAGGCGGCTCTCCTGCCCCTGAGCCTGGCCTAGCTGTGGGTTCATTTTCTCTTGATCACAACCTCCCCGTAGCGGCTGTGGCATTTACTCCCCCAATGTGCAGATGTCTAGACTGAGGTCCAGCATGTCCCCCCGACCCCTGACCGGCAGACCTACAGCTAGTGGTTGGGTCGGTTCTGGCTTGTAGCCACCCGTCACACCACAGATTGAACGACTGCCTGGCCCAGCGCCGGCCTCACATTTGACGTGTGAGCCTGCGGGGACCGTCCATCTCATGGAGGGCGGTCCTTTGTCACTGTCCTTCTCCAGGGACTGGTCAGGTCCAATCACAGGCCCAGTGTACCTGCCACCCGTGCCAGGAGCATCTGGCTGCATTTGTCTCAAGACAGATCTGTTTTGCCGGACTTTGGACAGTCTATGCCAACACCCTGGTTCAAAGACACGGATTCTTCTCTGGTCTCCCTCATCCAAGGTCCACCTTGCCCAGGCAGATCGTGTGATCAGAAACACCCTGGCTTGGGTCAGGTGCACCTGGGTCCTCAAAGTAGCCTCCTGGCTTGTCAGCACTTTAAAGGGGCCTCCTGCAGCAGATTGACCCAATGCAGTGCGTCCTTTGGTCTGATTCACGGAACTTTCCAGAAAATAGGAAGACAACAAACATCTCCCTTCGCTGGAAAAGGATCCAGCTTTGAGAACGGCCGAGTCCTTGAGAGAACTCCAGATGGAGCTGAACGCACTGGCCATGAGCCGATTCTAACCCAGAGCGACCCTGTCAAACAGGAGACTACTGCCCCAGGGGGGTTCCAGACTGAAGAGCTTCATGGGGTAGGTAACCTCATCTTTCTCCCCTGGAGGGCCTGGGGGTTTCAAACCGCTGACCTGGAAGTTAGCAGCCTGGTGTGTAATCACGACCCCACCAACGGCTAAAGCACAAACTGCTAGACTTGTGCCCTCCCCTGCCTGCACACCAAAGGTGTGAGCCTCTTCCGGGTGGTTGCAGGGCCCCTGGGATGTCCCTGCCCGGGCATTTGTCCAAGGAGCACTGAGCCAAGGCCCTGCTCTGAGACTGATCCCAGTCAAGGCTTTGTGAGCCCCCTCATCGCCAGAGAGTGAGTGTGGAGTGCTGCTACAGACCCCAAGGACGGGGAAACTGCATGACTGAGAACCGACCTAACTTTGGACGGTTTCGACTTACATCCCCAGATACCGACCTGGTACCCAGGGCTCTCCCCGGGCTCCTCCTTTGAGACCCTCTATGAAGAAACGCTCAGCATTGCCTCCCGAGAAACAGAAGGGGGCCACAGTGGAGCCAGGTGCCCAAGGTCACCCACCCACTGTCATTGAGTCATTCTGACTCCCAGTGGCCCCGTGGGGGAGAGTGGAGCTGGCCCCGTGGGTCTCTGAGACTGCCGATCTGTACGGGAACAGGAAGTCTCGTCATCCTCGATTGGTGGTCTGCAACTCGGGACCTCGCAGTTAGCAGCCTGCCAGGGCTCCCGTCTCAAGGGTAGAGAGCCGGTTTAGAATAGAGCTAGGCTATGCCCCCAGACGGCAGGTGCCCGGGTGGCATCCTTCAGCATCGTCTTGCTCTTGGCAGACTGCATACCATCACCCCTTGTGTTACAACTGCACGGTACGAAGTGCCCCATCCCCGTCCCTCTCCCCCAACCCCATTATAGCTCCCAGGCTTATGATACCCACCCCATGTTATAACAGGTGACAGATGTCTGGAGATATCTTTGATTCCTAAAGCTGAAGGTGGGAGAGTGGGAGTGGGGGTGCCTGGCTTTAAGACGCAGCTAAACATCTTAGAATACCCAGGGGCGGCCCACAGCAAAGACTGGCCCGAGTGCCAACAGTGCCCAGGCTGTGAGCCAAGTGAGCAAGCACAGCGGTTAACTGACTCAAGCCCTGTTGGTGGGAGTTACAACTCAAGGCAGATGTGTCCGCCCTAGGGGCCCTGGTGGTGCCATGGGTAAGGCACTAGGCTGTTAGCTGCATAGTCTACGGTTCGAACCCACCAGCTGTTCCTTGGGAGAGAGTGGAGGCAGATTTTGTGCTTCTGTACAGGTTCACAGCCTTGGAAACCCATAGGGACAGTTTGATCCTGTCCTGTGCGGTCGCTGTGCGTCGGCGTGGACTCCATGAAGAGGAAGTTAGAGGCTGGTTTGCGTGTCAGCTCAGAGTCTTCCATGCCTCCCACACATGTTCCCTCCTGTGCCCCTCTCCCACCACATTCTTCCAGGACCTTCTCATCCCGCCCCTGAAGTCTTCCCCGGCCCTTCTGGGCCCCCGCTCCCACCCGCGGCCAGCCCACCTCACCTCCAGCCAGTCTTTGTTGATACGACTGAGAAGGAAGATCACGTCTCCGGCTTTGAAGTTCAGCTCCAGCTTGCTGTTCCCAGTGAAGTCAAACAGGGCCTAGGACAGGAGGGGGGCAGGGGACAGGGAGGTGACTGAGGCTCAGGGAGGACCAGTGACCTACAGAGGCCATCCCATTGGTGAGTGGAGGAACCAGGATTCAAACTCAGGTCTCCCTGACTTCAGGATGGTGCTCTTTCTAGAATGCAAACCCTCTGGACCATGCATCTTCCTTGTCCCTGTCCCCACTGTAAACCTGCCTGGGGACCTCCAGGACTCACCTCTGGGGGTGGGAGTGGGGGGGCGGGGTGTCAAGCCACATACATTTAGACTGCGTCCCCAGGGACTGGGAGCTCCTTGTCTGATTCAGCTCAGAAGTGGGGCCTGGCTCCTCGGAGGCCCAGAAAGCTGCTTGGACAGACGGATGGACCTCTCCCTCTGCCTCTGTGCCTCTGTGCCACCTTCCCTCTACACGGAGAGGCCAGTGGGGTGGCCAGGGGGTGGAGGAGGGTGACAGGCTGGTACCTCTGCTCTTGGTGCTTCCAAGCGGTCAATGCCAGGGCTTTGTGGAGAGGCGCTCTTGCTGTGGACAGAGAAGGGGGTAGATTTTCTGAGGGCTGGCTGGGTTGCTGTTTCGGGCACAGCTAGGGGAGGGGCAGGGGGCACTAAAACACATAGCCACACATCTCCCCAGGGAGAGTTCTCAGTCTGGAGGGGGGCCTTCTTACCCCCACTCAACAGGCGAAGAAAAGAGGAAGGGGGGAAGAACACGCAGCCTTGTGCTGTGTCTGCAACTTGCCAAACAGCTCCCGTGTGTTGGGCACTGGCCGTGGAGCTCAATGGCACAATGCTAGTTTTCCAGCCGAGTAGACTGAGGTGGGATGGGGACTTGCTCCAGGGCACTCAGCTCCCCTAGTTAGTGTCAAAGCCGGAGTCACCTCAGACAGGCCAAGGGGACGCCCACACACTTTTGCTGGAGAAGAGCGTGCTGGAAGGAGGTCAGGGACTTGGGAGCATGCTTCCTGGAGTTTGCCAAGTCCTGTTCCCAGCATCAGCAGGTTTCCAGGAGTGGGACTGGGGGACAGGAGGGGAGGGTGGTTCTTCAGGGAAAGTCCACCAGCGCCCCCTGAGGGCCAGCGGGGGAATGGTGGGAGCCACCGCTGCCCAAGAAACAAAAACCGAACTAGGGACCCGCCCCATCCCGCCTTGCCCCGCCCCCTGCGGCCGCTGCAGTGCCCCTGCACAGGAACCTGCACCCCCTCTGCCCTTCTAGGCCCGCCCAAGGAGCGGAACCATCATCAGCGGTTCAAGGGTGGAACAGGCCAGCTGCCTTTCCCTCCTTCCCACCTTCCAGGACAGAGAGGGGGCCTGGGATGAGGTGTAGGGGACGGAGAGGGTTCGGGGAGGGGGGCGGTGCTGGCCGCAGCTTACATCTTGCGGGTGCGCGGGCGGAGCCTCCGGAGAGCTTGGGGTATCTGCTCCGAGTCGTAGGGCGACTGGTAGAAGAAGATGCGGACCTCCTCGTCCATCAGCACCCAGACGGGCAGGCTGAGCAGACTCTGCGTGCAGGGGAAGCAGGCAGGGTGGTCAGCCCAGTCCAGCCTAGACATTGCACAGCCCCCTGGAGGGTGACTGAGAATGAACTCCACGCAGTGGGTTGGAGGTGGTTGTCTTTTAACATAAGCAAGTCTTTCTAAAAGCAATATAAATATATAAATATCACTGTATTATTGTTACTATGAATCTTTGAAGGGGCCCTTTCTCAAGCTTTATTCCTGGGTCCCTGGTCAGAGGGACACCAACACTTGTTAGGCCAGACATGCAGGTCTCTCCTGAAACGGCCACCCGTGTGTGTGGCATGTCACACGCGCGATATGGTGACAGCTGTATAGATCACACATGCATCGCACGTGTTACCTGACCCACCTCCCATGACCTGGGGGTTAGGGTCAGAGAGAGCCTGCTCCAGACCACTCTAGCAAGCAGAACCACGGGTATTTCTCAGGAGATAGTGAGCACCCTGTCGCAAGAGGCATGTGGACAAGGCTTCTGGAAGCTGAAGCAGTCCACCTTCCTGGGACCGCTCAAGGCTTCAGCTCTTCTGGCTGAAGAACCCAGAACTGGGGGTGTCTGGTCCTGGTCCTGATGCCAACCAACCCAATGATCCGAGGCGGGCCGCCCATTCCTGCCAGGCTAAGCTTTGCTCCTTAGACCACGGGCCTGCCTGCAGTCCTCCACGCTCTCTGGAGTGAAGTGGGGCTCTAACCTGAGAACCTGTTCCCAGCATGGGGTGCCCAGACTCAGAGGGAGCACTGAGGGGGAGGGAGAAGGAGAGAGGCAGGGAGGAGAAGAGCCTGGCAGGGAGGCGGGACAGAGAAGGTAGCCCACCTGCGCTTCCCATTGGCTGCAGGAATGCTAGACTCCTGCGCGGGATGTGGGGTCCCCAGCCTGGGAGCCTCCGGCACTGGCGGCGTCTCGCCTCCAGAGGGAGCTGTGATGGGTGCTGACTCTGGAATCAAGAGTCTGGCTCAAGCAGCTCACCCTGCCCCTTGAAGCCACTTACAAAGTCTTCGAGGTCCGTAAGTATCACTTGGCAAACGAAATCACGGTGAGTGAGATCCTTCCATTTCTTAAATGTTTACTTCAAAGCCACTTGTATGCACAGAAGGAGCCTCGTACGGCCAGTGAGCCGCAGTGTGCAGACCCCTGACTCTAGCTGGGACGGTGGGAGCAGGGCCTCCAGTCTCTGCATGCCCTGCTCTCCGGCGTGAAGTTTCCTGGGCTCTCCCCATCCTGCGGCCTCTGCGTTTTCTCTGCGGAGGCTGGTGTTTCTGGAGCTGCAGCCCCAAAGCCCACCGCAGCCGTGGCCTTGCAAGGCTTGGGGGCTGGACCCCCACTGAGTTCTGAAGGCTCGGTGGTGTCTATGGGGACAGACTCAAGGTTGGGACTCCTAAGAACATATCCTGTTCCTCCCTGGTCCGTTAGGGGTTCTGAAAGCAGCGGGGGGAGGGGGGTAGACGCCATCAGAGCCCCAGTTCCCAAAGCCGTTCCCTGGGGTGGGTGCCCGCCACGCACAGTCACCCATGCCCTCGCAGGAGCTGGGCCTGGCTGAGCCCCCTCTATCCCCCACCTACCTTCATGTAGGCGTTGAGGGCGGGTACCCGCGTCTCGGCGATCTCCTGCTTCACCCCCACGTAGACTTTGGCTAAGGAGAAGCAGAGGAGATCTGCCCTGAGCGCCGGGCTCAGGCCGCAGACAGGCAGGAGCCCCGTCTAGAGGCCTAAGCGGCAGAGACAGGGCAGGGTGCAGAGCAGCTATTCTGCAGGTGGCGAGTTGCTGAGAGAATGCCCTGGGGCCCAGCTCTGCTGGCATGGGATGGGCAAAGGTGGGGCACCGCGTTCGTTGGCTGAGAAGGAGCAACCAGAGGGAGCCCCGGTGGAGTCGTGACACGTGGAGCTTCTCATTGCGAAGTTGGCAGTTTGAAAGCACCAGCCGCACCAGGGGAAAAGGCGGGCCTTTCAACTCCCATGAAGAGTTAGCCATCTCGAAAACCCACAAGGGGCAGTCCCACCCTGTTCTGCAGGGTCCCCTGTATGCCATACAACTCCATGGCAGTGAGTTTGGGGTATGGGGAGGTGGGGCTTAAAGTAACCAGATGTCCCGCGGCGTTTGAAAATTAAAATAAATATTTACAATACTCTTTTTGCAGTCTATGAACATTTTTGTTGCTCCATATAGACCAATTTTTTTCATCAAGAAGCCCCCCTCCCCCCGGCCAATGGTGTCCTGCTTAAAATCTGGTCACTTTAGGCTTGGGGGTTCAAGAAGGGTCTCCTGTCCTCCTGTGGGGACTGAGACGTAGAGGCTGTAGGGGCCACAGGCTGGGGACTCTCCATGGGGCCTCCTGGGAACTTGATGGGGAGGAAGGACAGGAGGCAAGGGGGCTGAGGTGCACCCCCCTCCTAGTGTCCCGGGGAGTAGGGAGGACCACAGGGGCCTGGGGGCTACTGAGACTGCACAGCTCCTTATGAAAGGGGGGGGGGGTTGTCTGGGAGAAATGCTCGTGTATCAAGTGAGAGGCATAGGACCCCTGTCTCGGGGCTGCGGTCTCGGCAATGGGGGCTGGCTGAAGCAGGGTGGTCTTGCAGGCCACCACAAGGCTGGGAGGGCCGAGCATTAGGGGTCAAGGGAGCAGGGTGACCACATAGCCAGGGGCAGGCAGCCCCCATGGCCAGGAGGAGCCATGGACCCAAGGGAGGGTGCCCACCAGACCCTGGCGGGGAGAACCAGCCAATGGCAGCTGGATTGATTTTGCCGGGGGCCAGTGGTGGCTGCCTACCTGGGAGAACAGGCAGGTTGCAGGAGAAGGCATTAGTCTTGTTCTCGGGCCCAAACCGCTCCTCCAGCTTCGTCTGCAAGGCATAGAACTGGCGGTACCGGCGGTAAATGAGGTACTTGGTCCCCCCTTTCGTCTTCACCTCAATGACAAAAACCTAGAGAGGAGAGAGGCCAGGGCCAAAGGACAGCGGTGCAGGTTCAGAGGTCAGATGGGTGAAGTGGGTTCTCTCTCCCTTGGTACTCAGACATTTGGGGCTGAGTGATTCCCAGGAATGGGGCTGTCCTGTGCCCTGTAGGGTGGTTAGCAGCATCCTGAACTCTGCCCCCTACATGCTGGTGACAACCAGCCAGGCTGCCTATTAAACGAACCTGGGGGTGTGGGTGTGGGTGTGGATGAGGGAGGGGCAGAATCGTCTGAGTTGGGAAACACCTGGTTAGAGTTTAAGAAGTGAGAGTGCTGGATGCTCAGAGGTCCGTCGGACAGTACAAGTTCAGGGGTCAGAGGGTGAAGGGCCAGAGGTCAGAGGGCAAAGTCCAAGGATCACTCTTACAAAGTGGCTGGTGAAGCCTCGCTTCTCTTCGATGTCGGCGATGTTGGCTGAGATGGGGATGTCATCAGGGAGCTGCTCAAAGTCGCTGAGGGGGGCGGGAGGGACAGAGGAAAGTCAATCAGCACCCTGGGATGCTCCAGAGACAGCTCCAGGTGTAGCCTCCGTGTGCACAGCCACCCCGTGATGGCATCCAGCCCAGCACCTACCTCTCCCTTTGCTGCTGGTGCTGGGGAGGTGAGAGAAGTGGGGCCCAGTGCAGCCCCCGAGGGCCTGAGATCCCACATGGGGAACCATCTCTCATTGGGCAGATACCGCTTTCCTACAGCCCACAGCCACTCAGGCCCCCTCTCCTCCCAGGCAGCGGGTCCTGGGCCTGGGGGAGACTTTGGAGGCAGGTCTATCAGGTCACTCAGGAGCTTGTCCACGGGGAGCTGTGAGAAGCCCTTCTGGGCATGGAGACAGCACAGGCTGAGGGTCTGGGCCGGGCAAGTGTCTGAAGGGTGGGCTGCTTCAAGCCGGGCTGCACCTGGGGATCTGAGTCTGACCAGGCTGAGGAGGAAGAGGAAGAGGAGGAGGAGGAGGAAGCCTTGAATGCCGACAGAGCTAAGGGGGTTCTGCAGGAATAATAGTGTGTGCTCACTGGAGGCAGCCTTGCAGAGAGGAGAGAGGGGCCGAGACCGGAGGGCCTTGGCAACCACTGAGAGTTGATGTGGGGTCAGCTGGGAGAGAGGAGGTATGGATCAAGGGGACACTATTAGCACTTAGAGTGCTCCCACTTCTTAGGAGCTAACTGAGTTCCAGACTGGCTCAAGAGGGCCCACAGGCCTCACCCAGGCTGAGTCTGAGTCAAACAAACTCCCATTCTGGAATCCCAGCCTCCTTTGCAGCTAAGGGGAGCCACGTGATCCGTTCAATGAGCCCTAAAAGCGTTTGATTTCCTGATCCACCTGGACCCACAATGCCATCACAGACCCCCCATCAAAACAGACGCGGCAGTTGGGCCACTACAGCCCCATTGCAGAGGCCCGGCTTACAGGAGACACAGACATGAGGACCAGAGGCGTCTCTGGGATGCAGGCCCTGAAGTCACCGAGCAGTGGAAACAGCTGGACTGTCCCTCAGAATGGCTCGTGAGGTCAGCAGTTCGCAAACTGGGGTTCGCAACCTCTTTGGGGGTCAAACGACCCTTTCATCACAGGGGCTGCCCAATTCATCACAGTAACAATAGCACAGTGATGAGGTACCAACAACAATCATGTTAGGGTTGGGAGTCACCACTGCATGAGGAACTGTATGAGGGCGTGGCGGCAGCAGGAGGGTTGAGGACCACTGGGTGAGATGATAAAATAGCGTCCTATGGGTTGAAGCCACTGGCCACACCTCTGTTTCCTGTCCTCACTCAGACTCCCTGCCCATGATTCACAGCGACCCTAAAGGACAGGGCAGAACTGCTCCTGGGGGATTCGGGGATTGAAATCTCGACGTGACTAGAAAGTCACTAGAAAGTGCTGCCTTTGAACTCCCAACCTCGTGGTTGGCACACTCATCTGCAGCCCGCTAGGCCACCAGGGCCTCTCTCAACTGTGTGACCTAGAGGTGGGGGGCCGTGGGGCAGTGGGGGTAGAAGCCAGGGCATAGCTGGTGCTGTCTGAGGGAGAGAATGCAGTTGGTGGACTCAGTTCCCCCTCCTGGGCCCTCAGGTTCATGTCCTGCAGGGAGCTGAGCACAGCCTTGGAGCTCGGTCGGAGAGGAGCCTTAAGAACCTCTCTGCTTGCGGCTGAAGCAGCGTGAGCGGTGAAGCTCCTGGCTGCCAAGAGAAAGCTTGGTGGTTAGAATCCAGCAGCTGCACCCAGGGAGAAAGCAGAGGCTGTCTGCTTCCCTGAAGGGCAGCCCTGGAAATCCCATGCTTGGGGGGGTCAGTTCTACTCTGTCCTCATCTGCCTGAGGGCAGCGAGTGGTGGACTGCCCGGGGCTGCAGCTGAGGCCTCCAGGGAAGAGCAGGGAGAGGCAACAGGAGACAGAGAGGAAGCGGAGGAGCACTGGAGTCAGAGAGCCCAGCTGCTTGTCTCCACATGAGGAAGGAAGCAGCAGTGGGGACACTTCTTGGGCGGAGATGGGGAAACCAGGTGGGGACAGGGGGCCACCACCCAGTCTCTGAGCTTGCAGAATCTCATGGAGACCCCTCACGGCTTCCAGAAACATCCAGTCCCAGGCCATGACTCTCAGGGGGCCTGGCTCTTGCCAGACCTCAGGATGCTGCCCCCGGGAGGGGACTCTGGGTGGCCAGGGATGAGCCCGCCCTCCCCAGAGCCTTTGACAGGCTCTCCATGGTGGCCAAGGATGACACTCCAGAACCGACTCCCTCCACCCCCACCCCCTGGGGCACCTGTCTCTGCAGCTTGATGTGGGGTGGGGGGGAGGGGAAGGGGGCGGCTAGAAGGCAGAAGTACCCCGGCCAAGGAGGAAGCAGGTTGCCTAATGTTTCCTGCCAGCACACCCTCCCAGGCCCTCTGCTCAGACCGGGTTGCATGGTTACAGATGAGGACACTGAGGTTCCGAACTATGAGCCCGCCAATATCCGAACCCCAGCAGTCCCGGAGGGGGGCTAGGTGCAACCCACTGCAGAATCAGCAATTCAAAGCCACCTGCGGGTCGAGAAGGGCAAGATGAGGCCTTCTCCTCCCAGGAACAGTCTCAGGAATCCCACACCTATCCCAGGGGGTTGCTCTGGATCAGTGCTGACTGATGACAACGAGTTTGTTTTGTCCGCCCCTTCCCCAGGGCTCTCAACCCGGTGGCTGGACTCACTGGTGCAGAGGCTTCCGTGTGGACAGGACAGTAGTGATACCCGCCAGCCTCCTCTGCCTCGTTTCCCCATCTGAAGTAACAGCAATAAGAACGGGCCTTGGGGAGCACCCTCTGTCTGCCCTTCTTCAACCAGATGGACGGACACAGTTGGGGCTTGTTGTCACCCTGCTCAGACGTTTGTCTGGTGAGTGGGGACTTGGGAAGCCTGCGTCTACAGGGACCTGAAGACCTGAGAGTTCCGGTTTCCAGATTGCCTGGCACATAGTAGGTGCACATGCTCTGCAAGTTTGTGGGGGGCTGACCTACCCTGTGCCAGCCCCTTGCCTCTTAAGACACCTCGGGTTTCAGAGCCACGGCTGAGTAGACCCTGGCCTCAAGTGCAGTGATTTCAGCCCATTTCCACGTGGCCTCCAGGAAGCCAGGGTGAGGGCAGCCTTTCCCTCTGGAGGTCAAGGGCAGCCCCAAAGGTGCCAGAGGGGGCTATTGAGAGGACATGTTCTCAGCATCACCACTTTGGTCCCTGGCCCTTGAGAAACAGGAAGTGCCACAGCCCCAGACAGAGGGGCTGCACTCCCCCTGAAGAGCTTCAGGGAAGGAGGGGGTGAAGCCCTCAAGCACCCTCACCTGGGGCCCAGGAAGCTGTCCCAGGTGTCTGCACTCCTGAGTATTCTGAGTCAGCCCCAGTCTGTCACCTTCTGACCTTAGCAAGGGGTCTCAGGAGGCTCGGCCTTGGGTCCTTCCCCCACCTGGTCTCCCCCTGGCAGCCTGCAGGAAATAGTGTGGAGACTGGGGAGGGCCGAGATGCTCACTCACCTCTCAGCCCGCAGCTGCTGGGCCTGGCTCATGGCGGTGGGGCAGGGCCAGCCGAACAAATGGCGGAGGGTCCCAGGACGTCCCCCAGGCCCAGATGGAACTCACCCTTCACTCAC
>PVJH01018916.1:0-44050 GCA_004026705.1 Nesogale talazaci
GCCTGGGGGCTGGGCTTTGGGCAAGGCAGTGGTAGAGGTCGATGACTCAAACTCACCAGCAACCACAAAGAAGAAAGATGAGGCTATCTTCTCCTATAAGGATCTACAGCCAATTGTCTACAGATGGGCTTTGGTTCTCCACTTCGAGCCCCCTTGTTCAGTATGGTTGTTTGTTTTGGGGTCTTCTGATGTCTGATTCTATTGATACCTCATGATCACACAATCTGGTGCACTTGTTGCATGTGTGTCTGTTGCTTCTCTGCTAGATGGCTCTTTGTCTAACTTCAAGTCTTTACGACCCCAGATGCTATATCTTGTAATAGGCCAGGGCAGGGAGAGAAAAAAAGAGGAACTGTTACCACAAGCTCAGCTAGAAACAAAATGCTTTGAAAATGATGATGGCAACATGTATATATATATATATATATATATATATATATATATATACACACACACACACACACACATACATATATATTCTCTTTGCTTCTACCAATGATATCCTTAGGTCTCTCCACAGATACCCTGAGTGATTCCCTGACATTGTCATTTCATATCCCTGGCAGTGAATTAGTAATCTACTTGCTTGACTACTAACCAAGCAAGTTGGATGCTTGAACCCTCCAGCCACTATATATATATATATGATATATATATATATGATGTAGTCAATGGATGTATGGTTGTTATAAAAACTGTGTAAGAGCCACCAATAAAATGATTTATAATATAAAACAAAACAAACAAAAACTATCTACAGCCTTGAGAACCCTATACAGGGTTGCTGTGAATCAGAATCTACTTCATAGCAATGAGTTTGTTTTTTTAGCAAGCCAGGGGGAGTCCCTAGATGGTGTCCATAGTTCATTCACTCATTTCTTGGCAAGCTGTCTACCCAGAGGGTCCTAGGAAGAAAGACCTGATGACTTATTTTCAATATATCTGTCTCAGCCATTTGAAAGTCTATGGAATGCACTTCTAGTCTGGTGCACACAGGGTCACCATGAATTGGGAAAAGCCTGGGCAGCAACTGGTTTGGATTTTTTCCTTCAGAAGAGGCCAAGGGAGAAGATCTCCCAAAGGACATTTATGTATATGCTCTGTACTCTTAAACACATAATTAAATGGATAGTTGAGTAATTGGTTGTTTAATGGTTGTCTCTCCCACCAGACAGTAACTTCAATAAATAAATGCATGGAAAATACTTTGTACAGAGTCTGCCTGCTGGCAAGTGCTCCACAATGGCTGCTTAGCTTTATGACTTGAGTTTCACGAGTGTGGAGCGTGTTCTGTCCAGTCCCCACCATGTCCCTGGAGAGAAGCAGAATTCTTGGGGCAAGAGAGAGTCTCATGATGTGTTCATGGGAGCAAAACAATTCTTTTTGTCTTTTTTTAAAATGAATCATTTTATTTGGGGCTCATACAACTCCCATCACAATCCATACATACATCAATTGTATGCAGGCCACATTTACACACTTATTGCCACCATCACCCTCAAAACATCCTCCCTCCATCCAGGATTCCAGTATCAGTTCCTTATATGTCCCTTCCTTCCCCCCTGTCCCCCATGATCTTCTTGTCTTTTTAAACTTTATTTTACTGTTTTCCAATGTCTTTGTTTGTTTTTTTTTTGCTTTTCTACTTTTTTCAGTGAATATATAATGCCTTTGTACCCAAATAAACATAGACTTAAGTTTAATTTTTGTATGGATGTTTTAACACACTAGTAGAAAATTTGTAAATCTGAAGGTCAGGAAATTATCCCAAAGAGAATGCAATAATGTCATATAAGGTCAACAATGAAAACACGCCCCAGAAGCCCACCTCCCCATAAGTTTCTTCCCATCCACTACTTCCTCCTCTTCTCCAAAGAGGACCATTGCCCTAACTGTCTGACTCTGGTGGGATAGAAAGACGCTTGCCTTGGCCTCAAACAACTCCTATAGCTTTCCCCATCTAGAGGTCTCACAAGTCAAAAGCCATAGCGTCGGCCTTAGCTTCTGTCTAACACTTGGCATCTGCCCCATTAATAACCGCCACCAGCTCTGGCTCTCAAAATTCTCCTTATTTTTGCTCAGGGCTAAAGCTCAGAAGGCAGAAGGGATAGGAAGGATGGATGAAGGGAAAGGTACATAAAGGGAGGAGGTGGCAGGAATTGATCCTGCATGGGGATTGCAGACAATGTCAGGAAACAAAAGGGGCACCCTCTGTTGAGTGGAACACCAATCTGTTAGGTACAAACTTTACCTGATGATCCTTCACCATCCCTCCTCCTCCCCTTCTAGACCCCCCACCCCCACCATGGTCTCTGGCTGAAAGGTGGCTGGAGGCTCTGAAATCTTCTCTTTGCTTCTACCAATGGACTCCTTGGGTCTCTCCTCCGCAGACTACTCTGAGTCATATCATGTCCCTGGCGGTGGATGCGTAATCTACTTGCTTGGCTACTAACCAAGCAAGTTGGCTCTTTGAACCCTCCGGCCACCCATGGGAGAAAGACCGGGCAGGTTGGCTTTTCTGGATGGCAGGCTAGACAAGCTTATGGAGCAGTTTGACTCTGTCACCCAGGGTTGCCACGAGTCATAAACAACTCAACAATACCATGGTGCCAGGCACTTGTCGAAACACAAAGAACAAAGTAGAGGATGCTAATATAAACTGTGGCTTTTAATTAATAATGGCCATCAATTTTTAGCAAATGTATTCCACCAATGCAAGACATTCTAGGGGAAAGTGTCTATGTAGATGCGGGCGGTGGGAGAAGGAGTATATAGAACGCTCCATATTTTGTGTTTAGTTTTTCTGTGGACCTAAGACTTAAAAATAAAGTGCATTAAAAACAATAATGAAAAGGATGCCATTCTTCTGCCCAAATCTCCCCCATGGCAAGCGTTTGCACTCAGAAAGAAATCCATTCTCCTTATTCTAGACTACAAAGTTCCATGAGTTCTACTCTCAGCTAACTCTGACCATCTATCATGTGCCCTCTCATCTCCCCTGCTCTAGCCACTTGGTCTTCTTATTGTCCTCAACAGCCCAGTAGCTTTGGCCTTGGCACTTTCTGTATCCCTATACCAGAAGGCTACTTCACAGATATCTGCATGACTTCCCTTCCACTCCAGTAAGAGAAACTAGCCCCGCTACTTTCTCAGCCAACACGCTAGCCCCTCCAGCTCTCTTCATTCTCTTACTGCATTCATCTTCACCCATCATAGTTGAGGTCTATTGCTTGTCTGTGCTCCACTCTAGAACAAAAGAAAAATGACTCTGCCTCCTTTGGTGGTGTATATCCAGCACCTAGAGTCAAGGAAGGCACTTAATAGGGATGACACGTTTGTGGAATGTATAGGTAGTTCCCTATATCAGACAGAATTCCACTCCAACACCTCTGTCATAAGTCAGTTCTTCTAAGTTGAACACCTTAAGAAAAATTTTCATGCTTATTGTCATTTAGCATCATACCTTTATAAATCTGATCTTTATTTTTCTCTTAAGGAGCTCTGGAGGTACAGTGGTTACAAGTCAGCCTACTAAGTGCAAGGTCAGCAGTTTGAAACCACCAGCTGCTCCCAGGGAGAAAGATGGGGCTTTCTACACTTATCAAAAATTATAATCTCCAGTAGAAAGCAAATATTTTGATAACGATGAAGGAAACAATTGTACAAAAGTGCTTGACACAATGGATATATGTATGGATTGTGATAAGACTTGGACAAGTCCCAATAAAATGATATAATAATAATACTAATAATAATAATAAAAGTATAATCTCAGAAACTCATAGGGGCAGTTCTACCCATATCCTATAGGGTCGCTATGAATCAGTGTTGCCTAGATGACACTGAGAAATTTGTCTTCTTGGGGGCTTAGTAGCACTATATACACACTTATAGACACACCTTAATACATGGATACATGGAAGTACATAAATAATTTTTAAATGGTTGTATCTTCAAATATATCACCATCAGGTATGTGCATGAATGAGTGAGGGAATAATATCACACACATACACATACCTGTGTGTAAGCAGTTATTCAAAATCACTTAGTCCATGCTAGTCCCCATTATAAGTGTAAGTCATTATTTTGCATTATGTACAAAATTTAATCTCCCAGACAATCCAATAACCTATTTTACAGAGGAAGAAGGGAGGCCTGTTGAAAACCTGAATGACATCCCTGTGCAGGGACGTGGAGAGCTTAGCATCTCACTCAGGTCAGATGCCCCCAGAACCATGGCCCACTGCCTCTGACATCCTGTTGGGCATCAGTGAACGGGGACCACGTGAAAGGCTGCCCCGAGGTTTCCAGAGAGAGAGCTTTCAGAAAGTGATGTTGACACAGCAAGCTTGTATATCAGTCAGGGAGAGTTAGGTGAGAGCAGGATTTACTGTCAGCAAGTCAAAACGACTTACTCTGGCTGACTAACCCAATACCCAACTCCAGACGTGCCTTTTGGAGGAAAAGGGAAGCCAAGAGCAGAGAGTGAAAAAGGCTCCACTGGCAGGTACCCAGGACTTCCTCTTGGGCATCTCTGAGTGGTCCTTTGCAGGCGTTCACACCACATGAGAGAGACCCTTGAAGCATTCCTCGGTGGGGAGCTGGGGGTAGAAGTGGCAGAGATAGCATGGGCAGGCCTGGGGTTTCTTGGAGGAGCTGGCTTTTCAATTGCAGCTATCTTGGGAGGCAGCTTGACTACACACCATTTATGAGAACTCAAAGACAGTCATGTCCTGAGTTGGTCAATTTTAATTGGGGCAGTGGAATTTCTCTCTCTACAATCTTGCTTTTAGAAATAATTCAAAGTAAAAGGGGGATGGTGAATTTCTATAAAACTGTCCACATTTAATCATAACAGTTACCATACCTGATGACAGACACAACTGTATGCTGTCCACCAGTTTGCTGTCCCTTTTAGGAATTTCGAAGAGTCTCACTGGTGACATGTGCCGCATGCCATACCCTCTGAATTGAGATCCTGCCTTCCAGGAAACATGCCTTTCTGCTCCACCCAGACTGTAGGCTACCCCTCCCCATCTGCCTGTCTCTCTGCTGCCCATGGGTTTTACAGTACACACAAGCACACACCCTCTGGGAAGACCGACAGGAGGACCTGCAACTGACCACTCAATGAGGATCGATCTTGCCTTTGTTTTCTTCTCTGTCTGTGACTCCAGGGATCTGGGCAAGAGAACACAAATCAAAGCGGAAACTAACCTGGAGAGAGCATGTGACACGGAACTGGCACAATTATATTTTACCTTGAAGAGTTAAACTCTGTGTTGCGGGAAGTGTAGAGGTGACATTATGTGGTCATGCCTCTAAGCTAATGATAGTGAATCAACAAGGTGGCAGTGAGAACGGCAGCAGGGCAGGAAGTTGTTGCGATCCAGTGGTTCAGCTAGAGACCAATGAATGAGCCCAGTCACAGGGTATGCTATGGAAGAAGAATCCCTAGTGGCACTCAACTGCTAACCATGAGGTCAGGGGTTCAAATCCACCAGCAGGCGAAAGGCATGGCAGTAGGTCTCCATGAATATTTGCAGCCTTGGAAACACACTGGTGCAGTTCTAGGCCATCTTATTGTATTTCCAAGTCTGTCATTGAAGTAGACTCAATAGTGTGCACCAGACGCCTTGACATCTGAATAGAAAGCTCTGCATTGAGCTTCTACTTCCTCAAGGCAGAAACTAGATAGTTGTCCTCCACACCCTTCATTTTCCCTTGGTGAGAATGTCTTTTTAGGTTTCCTTGACCTTGAGTGTGGCTGAGGGGGTGAACTTTGGGCAATGACTTAGGAGTGGTTGGTAGTGATGATGCCCAAAGGCCTGCCCATGACCTTCCTCATCCCATCCTTTGTTCTCTATTTAGCTTGACCTCCTTTCTTTTTCTTTAGCTTGACATCTGAAAGCACCTTGGACCTTGGACATCCATCACATGTGAATAGTATTGGAACCATAAAACCGAAGAGAGTGACCTGCCCTACAGGACTCAGGGAACCCATTGTTCAGAGCCACCTGCCACTCATTTTAGACCTAAAAAAGTGAAAAATATGATTTTCTTGTTTTAAGCCACTGTGAGCTATGATCTAAACATTTATTTGTTATGGCAGCTACTATGGCTTTACTATTTTTAAAAGTATATGTGGTTGGAAATAAACAGAGCAAATCGGTTTTCCAGGAAATACTTCATTCACCTTGCATTTTGTGGTATTGGTTCTAATCTCTACAATGCAACAATGCATTTCCCACTTTTTTCTTATGTTTCCTATCTCCATTCGTCCTTCCCTCCTGCCCCTTTCTGACTTCGGGGCTTTGTCCCTGGGCAGATGCTGCCCATCAGGTGTACTCCTGAAATGAGTGCCGTATTTTTGTGTGGCCTTGGGTAAGCTGTTTAACACCTCCGTACCTAAGTTCCAGCACTAGCCAGGGTGTCTCCTAACAGGACATTCTCCTGAAGAGAATGACTGATCTACTCAAAAGAAGCCATTGAGAAAAATTCACTAAAGAAATGATTTACCAAGATGGGAGGACACCTAAGAGAAGCCTGGAAGTTGTGATGAAGCATCCCAAGTTAGAGAGAGTATAGGGCATCTACAACGTGTGAGGAAATGGAATAGAAAGAAAATGGAGTTTCTTTCACAACTCTTTAATGCTCCTTCTTATTGTAAGGCTAGGCTGAAGCAATGAGAGAAGAAGCATCTGCTGGAATCCAGAGAGATGGTGTAAGCTGTAGGAACAAGGTGCTTGGAGGGAGCGGGGTTTTTATAGGAAACCTGAGCCAATCGAAGGTCTGGATGGACTTGGAGCTAGGAAAATCCAGGTAGACCCAGAGCTATGAAAAACCAATTTAGTCTTTCTGTGGATGGTCCTTATTGGATAAACCTATCTGGAAGTCAGAAGGGAGGAGTTTGTTGAGGTAGCCTGCAAAGACTTACTTCGAGGGCATGGTTGAACAAGGCATAAACGATGCAGGGGAAGTCTGGAATGAATGAGACATTTCAAGCACAGTTTCCTATTAAGAATTACAACCATAAACACTTCTTGTATAGAGGCTCTATTGAAAAATAACGTTACACCCACACAACACCAAGTAGAGCAACCAAAAAGGAACCATCTCTTAATGAAACATTAAACTCAGGACTCAAACTCACTGCCATTGGGTTGACTCTGATTCATAGTGACTTCCAGTCAATAAATAAATAAATAAGTAGAAAGATAGATAAATAAAACTCACTGCCATTGAGTGAATACTGAGTCATAGTCACTGTCTATAACAGGGTAGAACTGTGCCTGTGAGTTTCCGAGCTTATAACTGTTTATGGGAGTAGAAAGATTCCCTTTTCAAGTTGCTGACCTTGGAAGTAGCAGTCCAACTTGCAATCATGACACCATCAGGACTCTAATATAACAGGACCAAACTGCTTCTGTGGGGTTCCTAGACTATAAATCTTTACAGAGTGGAAGGCCCTGTCTTTCTCCTGAGGCACAACTGGTGCTTTTGGACTACTGACCTTGCAGCTAGCACTGCAAGGTAACCACTACACCACCAGGGCACCTTCAAGAAGCCTAACTCTTAAAATTGCTCTTCACCACTTACTGCTGAACTGCTGCATGTCATTTCTTTCTTTTTTTTTTTGTTTGGTTTGGTTTTCACCTCCCAGCAATTGTTGACTTGCTTCTTAATACCAGGAGGATTTCTACAGGCACTGGACTTGTATTTCCTGGAGGTCAGAATCTCTGCTTCTTCAGGATTTATTTTTGGCCATAGGTGGGGCTTGAGAAAATATCTAGTTTCTGAGCCTTTGGGAGAGTTTCATTCTCAGTTTCAGCCACTCATTGTAATTTCCAGGGTTAGGTGCCAGAAATTTCCCTGCCTGCCACTCAGACAACAGCCATGTCTGCAGTGTTGGTCTGCTGCCTGCCTGGGCTTCCCACTTCATATTTCATGCCTGCTGCTGGGCTTATTGGATAGGGCTTCCTTGTGATGAGTCAGAAAGATTGTCTCAAAACTCACTTCCATAGAGTCAATGCCGACTCACTGTGCTGTGAGCCTACAAGACAGGGGAGAATTGCCCTTGTGAGTTGATGAGACTATAACTCTTTCAGGGAGTAGAAAGTCCTGTCTTGCTTTCACACAGCAGGCCCTGGTTTCAAAACTGCTGACCTTGCAGTTAGCAGTCCAATGGGTAACCACTGACTTCTCCAAATAAGTGTGGAAAGTTAGCATCCTTGTGACGCAAGCTTGTATAAGAAATGGAACCTTGCATTTTAATCCCTTCTGGTGGTGTAGTGGCTAAACTTGGGTTCAAAACCACTCGTCCCTCTGAGGGAGAAAGACAGGGTTTACTGCTCTGATAAACAGCAATAGTCTCCGAAATGCATTGTGGCCATTGTGCTTTGTCCCACAGGGTTGCTCTGCGTTGACCTCAACTTGACGGCAGTGCGTTGGGTGCTTTGATCTACCTATCACTTACAGGTGTGATCTTCTGACATGCCTTCCCTTTCCTGAAGCTTATACTCTCTCATGTGTGAAAAGGGACTCATCGGACTCATCTCACTAGGCAGATGCGGGTGATAATAAAATGTACATGTATGGGAGTCCAGACACTTCTCCTGACACACAGAAGTTCTACAAGGCTCCTAGAAAAATTGTAAAAGCTAAGGTCCCTTAGACATTCTGCCCTCAAGGTGACGCGAGCTGACAAGGTGCTCTGAGGCAAAAGTTCTTCAGAGAGCTTTCCATGTGTCACACTGTCCTCCTTCGTCTGGTCAAGGACTTCTTTCTTAGTTTGTGTGTTCCTAAAACTGTTCTCTAGAGCAAGTTGAGGGCTCAGCTACAAGTCTATCCCCAGCAAGTCCTCAATGGGAAGTGAAGAAAAAGTGATGGTAAAAGATATCTTTTGAATAGGCAATGTGAAAGACATATTCAAAGAGGCAAATGTTCCAAACAAAGAGAACCCTGGGTTTTGGAAAATCTTTTGTCTGGAGTTACCTTCCTCCCTGTTTACACATATGTCATATATTAACCCCAAACCAAAATCAATGCCAACAAATCCACACTGGCTCACAGTGACCCTGTAGGAGGGGGTAGAGCTGCCACTGAGGGCATCCGGAGGAGAAATCCTCTTCTTGCCTTCAAAGGAACGACTAGTAATTCCAAACTGCTGACCTTGCAGTTAGCAGCCCAACATGTAACCACTATGCCATCAAAGTCACTTGCTTTTGTGATGGTCTTGGACTCCCTTTCTCAGGATAACCATCTGTCAACTTTGGTGAAAGTGCTAAGTCAGATAAGGCATGTGGCTTATTCTAACCATATGTATGGTTAGCTTCAGTCACTTTAAGCACTAAAGTATGTAAAATGCCACCTAGAAGGACTGCGTGTTGGGGGAAAGGGGAGCGCAGACAGACCTCATTTTATTGTGCTTTGCTTTATTGCACTTTGTGGGCATTGTATTCTTTTCTTGTACAAATGGATGCAACCTTGTAATTAACAAGTTTATTGGAGCTTGTGTTAGGCACAGTTCTCTAGAGATACAGAACACGGACACCTATGATTATATCTATATGAAGCAAGAAGGAAGATAGCAGCTAATGAGTTCACACATTAGTACAGAGGGTTCAGTTCAGCTTACTTCTGTGGAACAGTAAATATACTGTAAGTCCTTTAACTTTTGTTGACAGTCAGATCCAAGGCAGCAGGCAGTGGAGTCCTCCCTTAGACAAAGCACAAAGTCTGTCCACAGGCAGCAAACAGCAGTGGGGGTTACCAACCATCAGTAGCTCAGAAGTTTAGTGAAGCAGATCCAGATGGGATATCATAGGATATTGAAAGCAAGTAATGCATGACGGCAGGACCCACCAACACACACACATATCAGCAGCATGACAAAACAGGTCTCAAAGGGGCCTCAAGCTTTAGCGACATGAATCATAGATTGGTTTTGCCCAGAGGTAGTGTAGTTCACAGGTTGAGGTAGAAAATTAACTAAAGGAGCAGCACACTACTGCACACTCTGATCATCAGAGAGCAAGAGAGAGGGAGTGGGCCTTGCAGAGCTATTTCTTTCTTTGCCTTCCAATCAAACTGCAATCCAATCAATCCCACATGTTCCTATTGGCCGGGTTGGACAACAAGCCTAATTATCAGAGTCTTTTTCCCAATAGCATGTGCTCACTTTATGTGTCTATATCACATTTTGGCCATTTTTCACAATATTCTAAACCTTTTCATCACGACACAATTAAAACTACACTGCCATCGAATCTAGGCCAACTCAGTGACCTTATAGGACAAGGTAGAACTGCCCCTGTAGGCTTTTAAGACTGTAACTGTCTATGGGAATAAAAGGCTCTGTTTCTCCCCTTGCCCCTCTGATATTACACTCAATACACAACAGTATCGTGGTCATGTACTTTTATAGGCACTGGGAAAATTTTAAAACAATTCCTGACCCAATTTATTGCATTCCTTCTTTTGTTCCAGTGATCTGGAACCATATCTTTAATATTTCTGTAGTAAGTCTGTACTAGCTTTTCCTGAGGATTATGACATGAGTGCCACTGCTTGCACAGATCAACTTATGGAATCTCACAAGGCTGCCTCACATCATTATTCCCATTTAGCAAATAAGGAAATAAAAAGGTAGGTCAAATGACCTATGCCTCACCATGGGAAGTACAGGTACCTAGATTTGAATCTCTTGAGATGATGTCTTACTTCATTGAATCCATTTGGGACAAGGTCAGTGTGGGGTCAAGCAGAGACCAGGTTCAAATTTATAACTTACGTGGTCACACATTTACCTTCATTGCACAACAGAAAATTGATTAGCCATCTTTGAGCTTAATTTAACTTACGGCCATAAGATTTTGTGGAGATACCAGAAAACCTGGGGGTTCAGAGGGTGGAAGGGGGTTCTGTGGAAAAACTAAGGTGGAAGAGGGACATCAATCCTGATTCAATTACACCTCACGTTTCAGTGTCATCCAGATATAGCCAGCGGACATGCCTGGTAAAGCAGCTGATGGATGGAAAACGAGCTTGTGCTATGTAGGCACACACTGGCAGGAAGCGCTGAAGACTGGCAGCCAAGGGGCTTGGGCATTGACAGCATCCCTGATGAAACAGAGTTGGGTGATTACAGTCAATCTGCTTGAAATCAAGGTCTCACAGCAGAACAATTTCCTCCATCCTGCCATTTCATCTGTCACCTTTGTTTGTTAGTATTTGCATCAATTATTTATCATAATGCTCATTTTCCTTCCTAGCCCTCTTTCCTGTCTGACATGCTGAATCTCTTGCTATTAAATCGAGGGGCAGGTGGATATATTACTCCTTCTTACATCATCATTTCTTGTGAAGGAAGAGCTTTGTCAGTGGTGGCAAGCAAATAGGTGAAAGTCATTCTGAAATGGATAAAGACTGTTTTTCTTGCTCTGTGAAATTTATTCCAGTTGTCTTTTAAGTCGTTAAAATTTGGTATGTGTGTGTGTGTGTGTGTGTGTGAGAGAGAGAGAGACAGAGACAGAGGGAGGGAGCTATAACAGTGCGAGTGAGGATGAAGTGGACAAGAGAGATGTGCCAAGTTGCAAACAAGGGAAGAAAAACACTTAGGATAGGGCAACTGGTTATCTCAGAAGATCCATTATTTCCTCATGCCTGAGTAACATACCTTTTTTTTTTTTTTTTGCAAGTAGCAGGTCCCCCAGCTAAAAGGCTGCATTTACAAGGCTCCTGTGGCACTTCCTTGTGGGTAATAAGAATTAGGACTGTACCCCCAAACAGCTGCTTTAATAGAGCTGAATTAGTTAGCATCCCACCCTCAGCATGGATGTGATGGGGGCCTTCTGGCAGCCATCTTGGGTTGTGAATTGTCATTTGGAAGGAAGTTCCAAGCAAGATGATGGAGTAAGAAGAAGGATCTTGGATCCTTGACAGTCATTTCCCCATCATAGCCAAAGTATGCTTACCACTATACTTGTATGTTGCAAAAGATATTTGAACATCTGCGCAGGAAGCAGATTCTAATCCTAACAGTTAAACTTGATGAATGAGGAGAAGAGCGCATGGATTGGAAGGATGAGGAAGAGGGAAGTAGGAAAGATTCCCAGTTTCTTGATGTGCCTGTGGATGATGGCACGCCTCATTGAAACAGAGGGCTCAGAGAGAGCAAGGAGATTGGTAGAGGAGAGAGGGAGTATGGTTTTGGACATGTTAAGTTGGTGGTGTTGTAGGACACTTAGATGCAGGAGTCTTGCAAGCAGCTGCATATAAAATGTAGATGCTGTGAAGAGCTATTAGGGCAAGAGACATGGTCCTTGCCCTAATTATGGTGGCTGCTTTTGGTGCCATGGAGCTGATCTCAACCTACTGAAATCCTATGTTTTAGAGTAGGACAACCAAATCAGATCTCCTAGGCTACCATTTTTAAAGAAGAAGATCACCATGTCTTTTCCCCACAGTGTTACAGGTGGATTTACACTGCTCTGCATTGGGTGAGCTGCTGAGTGCCAGAGCATTGGAACACCAAGCCTCCTCTGGCCATAACTAGTATGTGTGTGATACATAGCGATACAGGGATGAATGAGACCGCTGAGGTAGATTTAGATGGTGCTGAGAATGAAGAAAGAGAAGCCAAATAAGTTTCTTGTGGGATGAGGATGGTTTACAGATATGCAAACATGTAATTATGATTCCAGGCAGGATGTGGTAAACGAACCACCAAGGCTACCTTTTATTACTCTTCCCTCAGGTAGTTATATTTTGAATGGATGCCAAATAAACAAAAACATTAAAGCAATTAGTTTCTCTGTTTTAAATGAATCTAAGGCAGATAGTGCTGCCAAGCATTGGTTCTAATCATCATGGGGTAACGAGGTTTGTCACAATAAGTCGATAGAATTGCAGCCAATTTCAGCAAGACCCTGTGATGCATGTAAGTGATTGGCATGAAGGTTGCAAAATATTGGAATTAATGAATCTCCCTTTAACAACTACAAGGACCCATCATATAGTGGACAGTGTATGTCTGGGTAACAATCAAGACTGTCCCACAGACATCCTTTCTCAGTTCTATCACATGATTCATTTTTTAAAACCTCTAGATTTGTGGTGTTGAATAATATATCCACTAGTACCTTATGAACAGTACCACATGTGTTTTTTAGAACTTCAGTGAATTAAAGTGAAATAGTCAAAATGTAGGCTCTTCGTCGCACCAACCACATTTCAAGCTACTCTATTGGAGAGCATGGGCAGAGAACATTTCCAATATTGGAGTAAGTCTAGTGGGACTCCTCTCTTTGAAAGGAAAAGTGCCCTTCCACCTTGCTACTCAAGGTGTTGTCCAAGGCTCTTCAGTGACTCCCACTTCACTACTTATTAACAATGCAGACGCCAACCTTTAATCTCTTAGGAGAATGTGCATTTCTACCAGAAGGAGATTCACTGAACTTGAATCTACAGTTTATCAACATTCCCAGGTGATTCTCATAGACTCTCAGGTGACTCTTGTTGCAGTTAGGTGTTGTGTTAGCCCAGGTTGACTAGAGCAGGGGTTAGCAAACTCTTGAGACCAAAGAGTCAACCCTGTCCCTCCTAACAACTTTAAAATCACTCAAGAGTCTTAAATATGTTTTCCTAAACAAACTAAATCACTGTGATCTGAAATAAAAACCTTCAGATGTTTTCAATGTTACTTCTGAGCAACATGTTCACCCTGAAAGAGCTGCATATGGCTCACAAGCCTCAGATTGCCCAACACTGAACTAGAGGTAAGGCAGAACATCATATCTAAGAGTAATTATATATTGAGAAAACATCCCCGCTCAGTCCAGATCAAGTCTATAAGTCTGATATTAGTTCATATGCATGATACTAGTCAACAAATTTATCTCAGATTCATGCAGCACATACAGTGATGCAGAATGCAGGAAGATCATAGGCCAGTGGGTGGTAAGTCTTGTGGATACAGGGGTGGTGGACGCATCTCCATGTGGTTCCTCCAGCTCCTGGGTATCTCCTCAACAGGAAGGTGAAGCAGAGAGAGAATGTGTGGTCCACCTCCAGGGAGAAATAGAAAGCTCCCAGGATCCTCATGAGAAGGTCACACTCATAAGTAAGCATCACCTGCATATGGCCTGATTGACAGGTTAAACTCCACCCCTTAACTCTTAATATCCTCCAGTTTATCCAAGATTAGGTAACTACCACAGGGCCCATCAAGTTGGTTTTGAATGAAAGAGACCCCATGTAAGACAGATCAAAACACTGTCTGGTCCTCTGCCACCATCACAATTTGTTTGAGTCCAACAGAAGCAGCCACTGTGTCCATCCCATCTTGTTGAATGTCTTCCTCTTTCTTTAATGATCTGCCACTCTATTAAGCATGATGTCCTTTACTAGGGACTGATCTCTTATGGATACATAACAACTTGTGTAAGCACAGATTCTGATTCAGTATACCTGGGGTGGAATGCAAATTCTCAGCAGAATTTCAGACAGGAAAGAACTGTCTCAAAGCCCTGACAGAATCTCAGAATTACTGTAGCACAAAGGTACTGAATCCATATCTCTGTGTTAACTAGATCCCCCCAGGATATCTCTGTGTACATTGGAAGTCCTGGTTTCAGGTATCCTACTTTTGATGCTTTTATCTCTGCAATTCCCTTCCTCTGTTGGACAACAATGAAGAGCTTGACCACTAATAAAAAGGTTGGTGGCTCAAATCCACTCATCCTTCATAGAAGAAAAGTCTGGGGGATTTACCTTGGGAAAGCTATGGAATTCTACACTCACAGGGGTCATCATGGGTTCAAACCAAGCCAATGAGACTTGGCTTGGGGTTTGGGTGTAGGGAACTGTAGGTTGCTTTGTGTTTGTTTTTGTTTGGAGACTTTTAACCCTATGGATACTGCTGGAGTTTCTGATGTAATTGATTTGGAGTTTAGGTTGGGTGGCGCTGCTGGGTAAGTGTTGGACTGCAAACCAGTGGGTAACAACTAGCTACAAAATCTGGAGTTTGAACTCACCCGCACTCAAAGGATAAAGATAAGATTTTCTGTTCTTGCAATGAGTGACAGCCTTGGAAAACCAAAACCCTGGCTCTCCTCTGTCCATTGTGTTGTGATGAATCGGAATCTCCTTGATGGTGGTGGGCCTGTTAGCTTGGGTACTGGGAGTTTGAGAAGCTCAGCAGATTATTTTAAAGTGTAGCCAAGCTCTATGGCTGGGTGGGAAAATGGTACACGGAATCATATTGTAACTTATTATTTACCCTGAATCTGGTACTTTTACATGAGCTAGACTCACCTGCATCTGAATGAATTCTAGAGGAACCTACTATCTGGAGTAAACTTTTCTTTCTCTCTCTCTTCAAATTTGAAAAGTTCTATCCCAAGTAGAGAAACCCAGGGAGTGACTGCATTTTAATTGCTTGTGAATGCCAGGTGCGGACTGATGGATTGGCCCTCTGCAGAGGCCTGCATGTAAGGAACAGACACCACCATGCAGACTGGGAGGGGAACACCCCTGGAGGAGATCAATACTCTATTATGGAAGCAGCTGGGAGACACCATGAGAGTCTTACCTCTTGCCTTCAGGCTCATGTACACAGTGCAGCTCTCAGGTCAGTTATGAAGGCTGTGGTTGGGGGAGTCACTAATGAGCCTACCAGAGCCCCACGGCAACACTGTGGCCGTCCTGAGTGTGGAGACACTGTGGTGCTGGCTATTGGAGCCTGCATATTAAGAGGTCCACAGGCCAGGCAGAGATCCAGACAGCTACGTGTTCCCAGCACACTCAGTTGGCCACATCTCCCTGTCGTCAGACTCATAGTTGTCCTACAGGAGGCTGTTCCGAGGGCAAAAGAAAATGACTCCTCTGCTTGCCTTTCTCTCTCTTTGTGTACAAGGAACTTCAAAAATTTTGTGGCAAAGTTGCCCTATCTTCTAATTGCGTTAATTTGTACACTTTTTGAAGCCCCCCCTACATATAGACCTCTTGGGAGAAAGATGAGGCTTTCTGCTCCCAAGAAGTGTTAGAGCTTTGGGAACCCACAGGGACAGTTTAGCCCTATCTTGTAGGGTTCTATTAAGTCAGCATAGAGGCAATGGCAGTGAGTTTTGAGGTTTGTTTTTTTTTAAGTTTATTTACCTCATTCTAAATGAAGTAGAGTGAGAGCAAAAAAAGTAGCAGTGGTACTAATTATAATAACTAATATTTACGGAGTATTGAAAGAGTCCTAGTGGTTAAACATTGTTTCAAAACCACCGAATGACCCAACCAGGAGGAAGGGGAGGCTTTTGAACTCCCAGAAAGAGCACAGTCTCAGAACCCATGAGGCAGTTCTACCTGCCCTAGAGAGTCATGATGAGTTAGTATCGACTCAATGGCAGTGAGAGAGAGTGAGTGTCCCAACAATTAAGCACTTGGCTGCTAACCCAAGATAGGAGAGTTAAACCCCAGAAGCTCCAAGGGAGACACTGACCAAATGATGTGCTTCTGGGAAGATGGGAGCCTAGACCAGGATTCTCAAGCTGTACGTCACAGTGTTTTTGGGGGGTCAAATGACCCTTTTCACAGAGGTCACCCGATATATGACAGTAGCAAAATTACAGTAGCAACAAAAACAATGTGATGGTTGAGGAGGTCATCAGAACATGAGGAAGGCTCAGAAGCACTGGTCGACACAGAGAGACCACTGGTCGA
Organism: Nesogale talazaci; assembly: GCA_004026705.1. Lineage (NCBI taxonomy): Eukaryota > Metazoa > Chordata > Mammalia > Afrosoricida > Tenrecidae > Nesogale > Nesogale talazaci. The sequence goes on from PVJH01018916.1 coordinate 16,717, forward strand.
CACAGAGAGACCACTGTCACATTGGGTTGCTGAGAGGCAGAATCAATTTGAAATTTGGAACAGAACCTGAGGGAGGTTGCCAGGAAAATGTCTAAGTTCTTTACTCATTTTCTCATTGAATTCTTACAGCACTGTGACTCAGGGCTAGGCTATATAGATGTGAAAACGCAAGGCAGAGAGGATTCACGGCTGGTCCAAGGCCCACATTATGAAATGAGGTGGCTGCTACTTGAACCCAGATTTGTTACTTGGCAAAGACAAAGATTTTTGCAGCTACATCTTTTTGGTCTCCAAAAAAATCTATGTTTGTGTCAGCTCTCAAAGCATCAAGTGGAGGAGAAAAATGCTGCATATAGCATTATAAAATGTTGCAAGTTTCACTAACATCCCTGCTACACTTTGACAATATGAATTTAACTTATAAACACGTGTTACACCGGTCTTAAGGATACCACTTTATGATCTTTCCTTCTAAGTAATCATAACTCAGTTCATCATCCCAGATTTTTTCCACCAGTGTATCTTATCAGTCAACACTGGTCAAAAGATAACTAATACTGAGGTTCTTAAGGGACATGGGTTAGTTTGTCTTATCTTGAGTTCCACATAGACAGAACCATACAATGTGTTATCCTTGGGTCTAGTGTCTTCCATTTGATAAAACTTTGTGACTCACCACTATTAGTTCATATCTTATCATTGCAATATAATATTCCATAGGAATACATCACACTTTGTTTTCCATTATTTTGTTGAGGTTTCTCTGTTAGTTCTTTATTAGATTTTAAATCCCCATCAAGCAGGACGACACTATATCCATTTCTGTGCTTACTTCAAACTTAATCCAGCACTCCTATCAGCTTACTCCACCAAGTCTCTAGCACAAAATATTACCAAGGGAAGGAGTTTAGAGAAGTTTCTTGATCGAAGGGCTTGCTAAGAACCTGCAGATTTAATAAAATATCTGAGATGAACATTGTTGATGTTCCCACAAGTAGTACCTCAGAGAGACCATCCTGCCCTTTGAGATAATAGGTTCTTCCCAATGTAGGCTGGCATGTGAACCTAGACTCCTGAACTCTCTCAAGGATTTCAGAAAATAATTTTCTCTAAGCTTTGTGAATGAGGAAGAGCCAAGAGATGACTCTATATCTTCTCTTGGACAATGGGGATAATATGACCAACTCTGCCCTAACCCACAGGCTAGCTGCAACATCTGCTGTTGTAAGGTCATGCCATTGATTTCCATTTATGGGGATCTCATGTGATAGAGGAGAGCTACTCTATGGGACTTTCCTTGGTTTTTCCACTTCACAGAACCAAATCATCAGGGTTTCCTGTGAAGTTTCTGGGTGGGCTAGAACTACCAGCCTTTCAGTTAGCAGCCAACCACTTAAACATTGTATCAACAGGACTCCCACCAAAGAGAAGATAAGAGAGGGTGAAAAATGTTGAGGTCACCGAACCTCAACTATTTTTGTCCTTGCTGTCAACTTCCACTGAGAGGATGAGGACAAAGGGACAAGGAAGCTTGTGAAGGGATACTTTGGTTCCATGTCCTGCTTGTTGCTGGAATCCCATCACACCTGGCCTTATCTTCATAACAATTAAGAACAATAGTTCCTACTGGCATATACTTCACATCTTATGCAATTTACTCATTCATTCATAGTAAGAAGTTTTGTGCAATCATCACCACAATCACTCAAGGAACATTTTCTTCCCCTACTCATCACTCCCCATTTCCCTCTTTGTATCACTTTTTCGTAGTATGTGGGTAGCTGGCTGAGTTGTGGTGCTTGGCACTATGGATCTGGGGTGCTGCTTTCAAGAGAACGTCAACCCAGACAGCCATCATCCTTCAGCTTAGCATAAGCACAGACGCCTGTGGAATGTAGGTGGAAAATTCCTGTGGGAGAGGGCCATGCTAACTTGAAGCATCCTGTTCAAACAAAGTATTTGCAGTCACCTGAACTTCAGGAGATCTAGAGAGAGCTGGTTAAAACAAGTGCGGGACTGGGAAATAACCTTCTTCTCTTAGAGACAAAGAAAGGAAAATCTTCCTTTGTAACTTTCTGCTCTCATAGAGCTGCTTCACGCACTGTAGACTCAAACCCAATGCTCACTATGTGCCAGGCCGGTGCAGGGCCGAGATGGTGCTGGTTCCACGTGGCCCTGAGATGCTCCCCACTGAATAAGAGAGAAAAAATGATTGCAAAGGTTGGTGAGTAACTGCAGATTGACAGAAACCTCCGAAGTCCAAAGGGAGCAGGAAGGGAGGGGAAAGAACAGAATTTTTTGAGTGTCTACAGAGGACAGAGGAGCTAGGTGGCACAGTGATTAAGCACTCAGCTGCTAACTGAAAAATTGGTGGTCCACACCCACTAGCCACTTCACAAGAGAAAACCAACCCGTTTCCATAGAGATGACAGCCTTGAAAATCCTCTGGGGCAGTTCCACCCAACAAGGTTGCTGTGAGTCAGAACCGACCCAATGGCAATAGGTCACTATCGGCAAATGTTTCTTAGTTCCCAAAGGCCCCTCTGATTCTCAGGGATGTAAAACAATCTTCCCAGAGTCACACAGACAGGATTAAGAACTGTTATTAGCATTGTGAGGAGCCCTGGTGGCACAGTGGGCTCTACTTTGGTCTTCTAAGCACAAGATTGGTAGTTCTGAACCACCAGTCACTCTGCGGAGCACAATGAGACTTTCTACACCCATAAAGAATTGTAGCCTTAGACCAGAGGATATACACTGGTACAGATAGAAACTGGAAACACGGGGAATGCAGGCCACAGGATCCCTTCAGGACCAGGAGTGAGAGCAGCAATACTAGGAGAGTAGAGGAAGGGTGGTATAGAAAAGGGGAACCATTGACAAGGATCTACATATAACTGTTCCCTTGGGACAAACAGCAGAAAAGTGGGTGAAGGGAGACATCAGACATTGTAAGATATAATAATAATAATATTAATAATAATAATAATAATAATAATAATAACGTATAAATCATCAAGGGTTCATGAGCGGGGTTTGAATAGGAGGGGAGAAATGAGGAGCTGATACCAAGGGCTCAAGTAGAAGGCTAATGTTTTGAGAATGATGATGGTAACCAATGTACAAATGGGCTTGACACAATGGATGGATGGATGGATTATGATAAGAGTTGTATAAGCCCCCAATGAAATGATTTTAAAAAGTAAAGGGACACACTGGACAGTATATGATATGAAAAAGGAATAACAATTTGTAAATTATTAAGGGTTCATGGGGAGGAGAGGGGGAGGGTAGGGACCTTATGAGGAGCTGGTACTGGGAGCCAAAGTGGAGGAAGCATGGCAACAAGTGTGCAAATGTGGCCTCCATACAATTGATGTATGTATGGATTGTAATGGGAGTTGTATGAGCCCCCAATAAAATGATTTAAAAAAAAAAACAAAAGGAGGGGAAAGAGGAACTTATACCAAGGGCTCAAGTAAAAAATATTTGGAAATGAATATGGCAACATGTGTACAAATATGCTTGATGCAAATGATGTATTGAATGTTATAAGAGCTGTAAGAGCCCCCAATAAAATCACTGAAAAAAAAAAAGAATTGTCACATTGGAAACCCACAGGGTGAGTTCTGCCCTGTCACACGGGGTTACTATGGGTTGGAATGGACCCCATTGCCCTGAGTTTGGATAGTGACGTAAGTATTGGGTGATCATTCACAAGGTCAGCAGTCGGAACCCACCCAGTGCTCTTTGGGAGAAACATGAGGCTATCTGCATCCCTGAAGTCCTACAGCTTCACAAACCCACAGGGGCAGTTGTACTGTGTCCTCTGGGATCACTATGAGTCAGAATCACTGTGTTGGCAGCTGATGGTCTTAAAGTTGAATTTTTTCAGGTTTGAAGGCCTCAGCTGTTTTTATCTGAGCCCATGGGGCTGTTCCAAGTGGGCTGTGTGCACTAAAGGCTAGATGGGACTTTCCAAATTGAACAGGATTAAGGTCATTGAGACTGAAGAAGTTCAGCCCATAAGATAGCACTGAGGCCAGAAAACCTAAATTCTTTGGGAAAATGATTAGTTTTATCTGGGACGAGCATCCCTGTATGTATATAGGTGTGTGTGCAAAATGTTTAGCCAAAACCTGAAAGGTTAGAATCCATCTAGAGGTGACTCAGAAGAAAGGCCTGGAGATCTGCTTTGGATAAAATTAGCCATTGGAAACCCCAAGGAACAGAGCTCTATGCTGACACATCTGAGCTAGCCACAAGTTGGTAGCTCACTCAATAGCAACTGGTCTTTGTAGCTAGAAAGCGGTGTCCATGGGTGATGAGGTCAGGGGCCAGAGAAGAGAGAAGGAGAGGTAATACATGTGGCATTGGCCATGGTGACATATGCCTTGGTAAAATTATCACACTAGGAAGAAAGCCATAGTAGTTTTGTGATTCATTGATTGAGAGTCAGTAGTTAATGACTGCCCATCTGGACCAATAGTTAACAAACTGAAGATGGTCCTGAAGGCCTTGTAGGCAGTGGGTGAAGGCAGGCTGAGTACAACAGGTGGGAAGAAATCCCAGATGTGGATTCAGAAGACACGACCTTGTTTCTTGGTCCACCACTTGACTTGGCATGACCTTGACTGTTATTTAAACTCTTTGAGTCTTTAGCTATCTCCTTCATGAAAGGGGAGCCATCTTTGGTCCTATAAAGAGAGTCAGGGTTATAAATAGCATCTTAGATTTAGATCAACCTTGAGAACTATGAAGTGCCGGCACTTTCCAGGGGTTGGCATAGCAGGAGCTTATGGTGTCAAAGGTGACACTGTTTTGCTCTTTCGCTGGACTGGATTCCTCCAAGAGAGGGAGGGAAACAAAGTAAAAATACCTTCTGTACATGTCTCTCTGTCCCACTTTTTCTTTGCAATTATTTTCTTGCAAAAGTTGCTCTTTTGGTCTCAGGAGATTGTAGCGGGTATTCTTTGAAAGGCAGCTGACCAGCACCTGGTGCCACACTTGGCCTGGTGTAGCTGGGTCACCTGAGATGGAGAGATGACTGTGATCCCTAGGGGCTGCAGGCTGCCCTCAAGTCTCCTTGTTTCACAGGTAAGGCAACTGAGGCTTGTAGATGAAATAGCGTAACAGAAGTCATACCGGGCGCAGAGTCTAGATTCACAGCTGTCGTCTCTTGTCAGTCTTCCTCTCTGAGCCACCAGGCAGACCTGTTGGTGAAGCTGAAGGCATGATGCAGAGGGAAGTCTATGCTGGGGAGATGACCGCCCAACTGCCTGCCGACCTGAAAAGAAAATCCACCCAGTACCAGTTGAGATCAGCCTGGGCTGTAAGGAGCTGCCCACTTCCAGTGAGACCCGTGCCTCTCCTGTTGGCTGCAGCTGGCAAAGGGAGAGCAGGGAGGAATGAGGAACCAGGAAGCCGCTGGGAGAAGCATTTGCTAGTTGGACCATTTCCTGGAATACTATAGTCAAATAAGGCAAGCCCTGAGAGTGTACTGTGCCCTGAGAGTGTACTGTGCCTTAGCCACGCACATCAATGTCTTCCATCCTGCTCAGCATGGCTATCGTGGTGGATAGAGGCTTCCTTCTCTGTCAGAAAAGTTCGCATGCAGGTAGTGCACCTGTCCAGCGGGAATGCTCTGTCAAAATGCATTAGTATCACTTGGGCTGAGATCTCCCAGGGCTCTCTTCCCAGATTAGAATGGGGCCAAGACTGGGGGGGCGAGAGGTGGAGGGAGGGACAGGGAGCTGAACACCTCTAGGATATCTTGAGAATGACATTTAAAAAGCCACAGCTGTCCCGGCTGAGCCCTGAGTCTGGCAGCACTTGGAGCATGCATTATTTATGTCAGCAATCTCTGTCAGCGCCACATCTGGGGATAAAGGATCAAACCCCGACCAATTTAATTAAGGCTCATCACGTAGATGAAATTGAGATGCTAGAGCAGGCAATTTGTAATGGTTAGAAAATGCCCTTCTAATGTGCAAGTTCCTTCGCATCTTCCAGGGAAAGCGCTCACCAGATACACCCGAGAGGGACGACACCTTTTAGAGGTTCAGGGACCACATACAGGTTGGTGATGGATGTTTTCCTCAGGGGCGATTATGCCTCTTTAGTCTAATAACTCCCCTATTCATACCATATTAAGGGCTTAATAAGGACTGAAATGGTGCTTGTACCTTTAAAAGCTGATGCAAACTCAAGGGCTCTTTAGAAAACATAATATCCCTGGGAAAATAGATGGCATAAAACCATAAACAAAACACAGCTCACCGATGCATTGATAAAGGCCAAACTGGTATTACAGCCTGCTGGGAAAGAGGACTCCTTCCTGGTAGTGGCACTTGTACTTTGGGGGGCACGTTGGGAGCCAAGAATGAGAGGGCGCCTTCCTGTTGGAACTTGCTGGAAGAACCTATGTAGGGCATGCCAAACCCTTCCCTGATTAACTACTTGACTCTTCCTACAGGCCCAAACATATTACCTGGGCAGTTGCGAAACAAGCAGAGCCAAGGGACAAAGAACATATTGTTAAATTGCTGGGTTGCACAGTTATCGCCTGGAGCGCCAGGTGAAAGGAAACTGCTGGTGGGTGGGGGCGAGGGGTGGGGTTGGGGTTGGCTGGTACAGTCCACAAGCACGGCCCAGTCTAAGGCCCCTCCTGGGAAACTCACTGAGTTCCTGCCCTTTGATTCAGCGAAAGCAGCCCTCCAGCTGGGACAGACTCCCTCCCCCACAGAAAATAAAATAAAGTCAATAGCACATAAAAATTCTTTGTACTTTTCTCAGGGCCTTTCATCTGCAGAGCTCAAAGGGTGATGAGGATATTAACTCTGGCTACATGGCTTGGTGGGAGGTGGAGAGTTTGCTCATCCTTCCCTTTAATGGGTGGAGACCTGAGATATGAAGAGGTTCAACTTGACCAGGGTCAAGGGTGGAGGTGGAAAGGGAGGGTGATTTTGTTTTGATTTTTTTCCTTAGAAGTTCTAGTCTAGTGCCCCCTGCAGGCTATTTCGAGAGGTGCGTCTGGAAGAAGTTTGAAATGTCTTTGTTCATGCCTTCATTTCACAGATGAAGAGAACAAGTTTGGACAGGTGATGCGATTTTTCAATGTCAACCATGTCATGGCTTCCGGTCCACAGTGGATTCCACGTCAGTGTGCTGGGATCTCTGTCTCTATTTGGCACACTCCGGAGCACCTGATGAGGATGTGAGATGGTTCGATGCTTTCTCCTTCTCTGGACTTCTCCGTTCATTTCCTAGCATTGTGTTTGAGGCCCAGAACATGCAGGAAACACCCCACCATCACCGAATAGCACTGTGCTCCATCATTCGAACCACACATTTGGCCCCGGGATCAAGCATCAGTTTTAACTTCAAAGTTCCCCATGTCCATCCCCTGGGTTTCCTCCTCTGTCACTTTCTAACCCCACAGGCTGTGTTCTCACAGCCCCCCTGTGCCTACCTCTGTCACAGTGTGGGATATAGGTGGCCTTTGTCTTGTTTTTGTCTTTCTTCCCCATCGGGCACTTTATATACATCCAAAAACCATGCAGCAATTTTGAGCTGCACATTGAAATCTTCCTTCAACAGAGATAGAAAAATGTAGCCAGGGTTTCCCTGCTAATCAGTCACCTGGACATCAAGTCTTTTGTGTGTGTGGGTGTGTGTGTGTGGCATCACTGCCCTGATGGGAGTAGAAAGCCCAGCCTTGCTCCTAGAGAGCTGTTGCTAGATTTGAACCGCCAACCCTGTGGGCCATAGTTCCACACACAACCACTACACCACCGGGGCTCAGCCCAACATCAAGCCTTTTAAAGGGGATTCCCATGTTCTGTGTATGCCACCATGCACCTTTTGGGAGGGCACTTGCCTTGATTGTTTTTTCCCCCTCTTTTTTGCCTTCACAGAATCAAGGATCCTTGATGACATTCTAGTTGGGTTAAATAGAAATGGATCAAAGTGTCCCCCACCCCTTGCTGACAAATCACCCTGATTTCTGTTGAATCTGTCTCCTATGCATACAGACACGAGTGTATGTATATGCCCACAGTCCTTTCATTTCATCAGATGAACCTCTGTATCTTTGCTTTCACTGCACGGCATGGAAAGTGCATGGGACAGTGAGTACAATAGGGAAAGGACATGGAGACAGAAGTGTCATAATCACTAGGGAAGATTTTCTCAGACCTCCAATATCCCATAAGACTTTCTTTTTCTGTTCTTAAGATCGTGGTTTGGGTGGGAGTTCTCAGTATTTGTTTCCCCACTCAGCAGTTTATGCACATCTTGCTTCACACCCTTCCTTGCAAGCCTTCAATGTCTCAGCACCCTTCCCATGTCCTCTCTGGGCTCTCTGTTGCCTGTCATCCTTCTTTCTCTTGCCTTCCTGCCTCTTGAATTCTGTGGGCAAATGCTGCCTCTGTCATCTCTTATGGTTGATCATGGTAAGGAGCACACACTCCACTCGTCTGATTTATTGTTTGCTTCACTCTTTGGCTGCCAGGTGATTCCCAGGGAAGAGGTCAGTTCTACATTTGAAAGGTGTTAAGGGGTTCCCCCATTCTCAATCAGACCAGGACATTCAAAGCAGAATCTTATATTTTGTTCTATATTTTCCTCCCATGCTATCCAGAAACTTCTAGGGCCCCAATCAGAGTGGTTGCTAGGGTTGCCAGCTTACCATGGTTTTATAATCGAGAATCACTGAATATATTCACTCATACATCACTGACTGTTGTAAAGGGAGAAAGACAGAACTTTCGATTCCTATAAAGGGTGACAGTGGGGTCCTTGTGAGTCGGCACTGACTTGATGGCAGGGAGTTTTTTTATTTGCTTTGTTTTTTAAACTACTGTATAAAAACAGACTACTCATACATGATGGCTCATTCTGATCAGAAGATTATGTAATTAAAAATCATGGATATATTTGTAGCATACTCACTACAACTGAGTTGATTCTAACCCTTCATGGCCCTCTAGGGCAGAGTAGAACTACTGCACAGGTTTCTGAGACTGTTTTTATAGGAGTCGACAGTTTGATCTTTTACATGGAGTGACTGGTGAATTCAGACACAGACATTTTGAACCGTGGCTTGTTACTAATGCCACTCTGGCACCAGGGCTCCTTCTTTGCAGTATATGTGGAAAATTACTCTATTTCAATCTAGTTCTTCTTCAACATAGCAGTTATGAAGGGGGTGAACCAGTTGTCTGCGTGACTATATTCCATGAGACTACTGGTAGACATAGATGAAAAAAACTCTACCATCCTTAAAACTGGCTTCCAAGGTTGCCATGGCAGTCATCCCCCCCCACACACACCACCAACCAGTCACCATGGAAAAGCATGTATTGTGCATTGTGATGGGAGTAGACCTGATAGCCATCTTTCCTTGATACATGTGGCAGTCATGTACTTGATGTCAATTTCAAAACTGTGACTCTGGGGGGGAGTCTATCCTGTCAATTTGGAGATAGCCAATGAGACCTCTGTGTGGGCATGGCTTTCTCCTGAGAATTCTGGGAAGTCTTGCAGTATTTCCCAATGGAATGGAGATACTTGACTGAGCCTCTGAGATGACAAACTACCAAGAAGATGAGATGACAGCATGTTAATTGATCCTGATTCCTGGAGAATGCAGGAGCCCGAGGAGAAGCTACATGGACTTGCCCTCATGGAGCCAAACCTCCGGGGCCGGAGAAGCCACGTGGAGACCCTTGCCAGCGCTGAGATGCTTGGGATGCCACAGGGAGACCCCTGTAAGTGCTGAGATGCTTCTGCAGCCACGGGGTACACAAGGCTCTGCACTCACTTGCCTGTGAATGTCCTGGTGTCATCTCACATGCTTTGTAAGTCGGAAGGAGACTTTATAGACTGGCATTTAACTTATGATTTTGGACTGGACTGGGTTGGGGTGCTTTCTCAATGTTCCATTCCTCTTATATATAAACCTTTCCCTTATATCTGTATGTGTGTCTATGAATTTGTTTCTCTAGTCTACCCGGACTAACACAGCACACAAGTTGTATGGCCACACTTTAATTGCAAGGGAGGCTGGGAATTGCAATTTTAGTGGTGCCAGGAAGAGAGAAATAGAATTTTTGAGTCTAAATCATTTCTTGATATCTTCTTTTGATAATGTCTAGCCTGTAAGCATCTTCCCTCTTCCTCCCTTCATTCACTTATACAGCTAACAAGTATTAACTGAGGGTCTAATAATGGTTATGTGTGACTGGTGTTCAGACCCTACCCAGGCGGATCTCAGAAGAAGGTGTTGGCCATCTGCTTCTGTCAAAGTCACAGCCAAGAAAATGCTCTGGAGCAGTCTTCTCTGTAATACATAGGGTTGCCATCTATGGCAGACATGGATCACTGGCAGCAGATTTAGTGTTTTGGTGGTTTGTGTTTGGAGAAGAAGTGTCTCTGTGTGTTATGCATGGTAGGCACGGACAAAGACAAATGCCAATAAAAGATCTGCCTTCAGAGAGCTTGCTGACCAAGGCAGAAATAGTCATCCACATCCACGTGTTTCCATTTTTGATGAATTCAAGTGTGGGGAGAAAGTGTGCTGCAGTGTCATGTGTCAGGGACTCCTGAGGTTGCCCAAATGGGACAGGATATTGCTTCCCAGAGCGGTGCTCTCTGAACTGAGATCAAAAGAGTTGGGAGAAGTTAACCTGTGAATTTAAGGGTGAGATCTAGGAAAAAAGTTTTTATAGCCAACCCCAAATGAGACATCTTTAATACACAAGGTCCTTTCTAGCCTAGGGAGGAGTTAAAAGAGTTGCTATAGATACATGGTTGAGTTCAGTCAAGGAATCCTTCCATCTTGAATAAAACCGATGACCCATCTTCATTCACCAGTGATGAGTATGACTGCTCAGCTGAGCTCACAGTGGAGGAGCAAGGTAGCGGAACTTGTTCTCAAGGGACCTCTCTTGGCACCCCTCCCGCTCCCCGCCGTGCATACTCCAGGGTAATATTCCTCAAGAATCTCCAGAGAAGCTGATGGTTAATTAAATAAACTCCCAATGTGGCTTCAGGTGGTTTTGCTTGCGGAAAGAATGGCAAGTCTTCATTTGCTCTTCCTGTGCATGTGACTTTGGCAGGGTTATGGATCTCTGACTGCGTCAATACTCACCGAGCAATGTCCTATGCTGTGGGACATGCATGTCAGGACCAGGTCCTACAATAACAGGGTGCAGGAAGTCTGGCACAACACAAGGGGAAAATAGGCCTGAGAAAGCGAGAGTGATGAACAAAGTCATGTATTTGCAAGATAATGAACAGGTTGGAGATTTTCCTCCTTGGGAGATGCAGGTTTCCCATAGATAATATCCATCTTAGGTGGCAGAGTCCTGGGTACTGTTTATGACTATGATGCAATATATATTCACAATAGGTCCTACCATGGACATACTGATAGAGTGAACACATCATTTCTCTTCTTATCACTAACGTGGAAAAGCTGAGTCAAATGAGATCCCTTGGGGATTTGAAGTTTAGCCTGGAGAAGAATTGCTCACACACAGTGTTCGAGTGCCTGTCATAGAGTGGGAGGAGTCAAAATGTTTGGCTGCGGACTGGAAGGTGATTTGAACTCATCAGTCACCCTGGGGGAGAAAGCAGTGGTAGCCTGCTTTTGTAAAGAATACAGCTTTAGAAATCCAATGGGGAAATTCGTCTTGGTCTTAAAATGCTGCGATAAATTGGAACTGGTTTGATGGCAGTGGATTTTGGAGTCATGCTGTGGGTATGACATGGTTTACTTAAAAGTACACATAGTTAGGTTACAGGTGGATATCGTCTGAATTAGTGAAATATTAGTCGCCATCAATGTTGTTAGTTGTCACCAAGTTCAGTTCCAGCCCAAGACCATCTAATACATAAGGAAAAGAAACATTGCCCAGGCCTGCGTGATGAAGGGGCTTCAAGATTGTGGTGGTTAGATTTTATGTCAGCTTGCCCCTTGAACGTGGAGGGGCAGAATCCAAACTCTCCATCCAGTCACAGCCTGCTGAGGCTTCCTGGGGAGTGTGGTCTCTTATGAGAGAGACCCTGGGAAACTCTCTCTCTTGTTCCCTTGCCCTCCAGCTTGCTGCACTCTATGTCTGCCTCCTGGCATGACCCCTGTCATATTTCCATCCACTCCGGAGCCCCAGGCCTCTGTACCGACCAGCCTGTCATCTCTCTGCTTCTCACCTACTTTTTGTCATGTGCCATTCGATCTACCTAACCAGGATCCTAATCAAAGATGAATTTTTTTTTGGGGGGGGGGAGGAGCAACATTACTATTTAATAACTACTGAGAGACCGCTGCCTGTGTGCATGCATTTAAATGAAGACCATTAGGAAATGAGTTTTGAAGAAGTGGAGAGACTAAGAGTTTAGGGAAATAAAGTTCTTTTGACCAGAACTTAGTTCATATTCAGGGAGAGTGGCTTCCATGGAGACAGTAGAGGAGATTGCAGTTTCACCTTAATCAATACATTCTGGCTTTCATGGTGGGTGGGGCTGGGTTATTGCTGGGCATGGAGTCAAAGCATCAACACCGGTTGACTCTAGCTTAATGGCTTGGGACTAGTTTGCGACAAGATGGCCAAAAGCACCAAGAAGGTTGGGGTCGTGGGCAAATACGGGACCCGTTACGGTGCCTCCCTGAGGAAAATGGTGAAGAAAACTGAAATCAGCCAACCAGCCGAGCACACTTTCTCCTTTGGCGGCAAAACCAAAATGAAGAGACACGCGGTGGGCATCTGGTACTGTGGTTCTTGCATGAAAACAGTAGCTAGAGGAGCCTGGACCTACAACACCCCCTCTGCTGTCACAGTAAAGTCTGCCATCAGAAGACTGAAGGAATTGAAAGACCAGGAGGAGCTTCACGATCTGAAACTTCTCTGACTTGTAATAAATGAGTTAATTTATGTAAAACAACAACAAATATCAGTCAACTCTTGTATTTCTACTATCCTGTGTTTTCTTTTTAGTGGACTGGCAGCTGCAGCAGAACAAGAAAATTGGGGTCTGTGTGATTTTTGTCTCTGGTCTAAGCTTTGACTTTATTCATGACTTTAATTTTCTATCTCATAAACAACTCTTGCCTCACCCTCTCTTTCATGACACACCATTGAATTGAAATTGGAGGCTATTCTTTGATATGTATCTCAGGTTCCAGTTGACAGACCCCTAGATGTCATACTTTGAGCTGAGCCCTAGTCAGAGGAGGCCAAGTCTCTAGGCATGGAGTTTTGCACTCTTGCATCTTTGCTGCTGCAAGGCTCTCTGGAACTTTCTCTGGGCCAGCAGCTCTTTTCTAATAGCTCCTCTACCACTTGGGCTAGACAGACTCTGGGATAGGGCGTTGAATGATAACCTTGCTTAGGCTCTTGAGAGTGAAGTGCCGTTGGGTGGTATCCTAACCATTATGACCTCAGTATGATAATAATAATGAAAAGAACTTCCTTAGGGGACTTTTGTGGTAATGAATATCAAATAATGCCAACATAATACAAGTGTGGTGAGGGTTTAACACAACTCTAGCTACAGTGAACATGTAGCAAATATTGACTATTGCCAACTTTTAAATGTAAAGATTTCAAGCAAGGGTGAGAGTGCTTTGGATTGATATTTTCATGAAAGAATTCTTGGAGTAAAAGAATCTTTTATCTTTTAAAATCATTTTATTGGGGGCTCATATAGCTCTCATGTCCATTCATCCACCCTCCATCCACCCATTGTGTCAAGCACATTTGTACATTTGTTGCTATCATAATTCTCAAAACATTTGTTTTCTACTTGAGCCCTTGGTATCAGTTTATTTTCCCCCTCCCCCTCCACCCTTCCCCCATGAACCCTTGATAATTTATACATTATTATTATTTTGTCATGTCTTACACTCTCTGGCATTCATCCACTTTTCTGTTGTCTGTCCCTCAGTGAGGGAGTTATACGTCATTGGTTCCCCCTTTCTACCCCACCCTCCCTCTACCCTCCTGGTGTTACCCCTGTCACAACTGGTCCTGAAGGGATAATCTGTCCTGGATTCCCTGTTTCCAATTCCTACCTGTGCTAGTGTATATTCTCTGGTCTAGCCAGATTTGTCAGGTAGAATTGGGGTCATGATAGTGGGAGAGGGGGTAGAGGGAAGAGGAAGAATTTGAGAACTAGAGGAAAGTTGTATGTTTCATTGTTATTACACTGCACCCTGACTGGCTCATCTCTTGTGGGAAAATATTCTTAACTCAGGGCTTGAAAGATGAGAAAACTTGTTTAGGTGGGGATGTTTTATCATCTAGGACTGGCCCATCTTCCTGGACTATATGTACAGGGCATTGAGAACTCAAAGGCATCAGACAGAGGTTTGTCCTCCCTTGGGAATTGTAGCTTAACCTAGTGAGGCCTTCAGAAGCCTCGAGCTGAAGCTCCATCTCTGCCTATTCTACTTGTATTTCTTGCTTTCCTGACATAGCTTCTCCACCTCAGCTCCTCTCCAGCATCCCTCAAGTCCAAGCACTAAACTCTTATACCTTAAAATGCGATGTGAACTATATGATCTAGGTTTAGCCGTGCTCAGGAGTGGCAGAAAGTACCTAAGTTCTTTCCCTCCCTTCTTCTCTCCCCTCCTCCCCTGCCCCTTCCCCTTTTCATTCTGGGATTGTAAGCTCTGGAGACCTGGAGTCATTCGCATCCGACTGTGGATTCTAACTCTCCCACTTCTAAGCCACGAGCCAGTTTTCAGGTGTTCAGACCTCAGATTCCTCTTTTGTAAAGGGAGAAAAAAATCAGGGTCTCAATGAGAGTAAATATGCGAGTGTGTGGTAGGGCATCTCTCAATTTTTCTGATTTAGAATGAGAACACAGTAAGTGTACCTTGTTGCTATCATTCACCAGGCCTGTTTTCATTGAAGATTTCATACTCACAAATAATGGAAATATACGCCTCACCCTCCCCTCACCCCCGAAGTTCTGGGTGTTGAGGGTGTGGGTATCCCCACGAGAGCCTCCATGTGTTTGTTCACTGGGTACCCTCCTCCTGAGTGCCAAGACCACTAGTACTGCTCCTCCTCCAAACCAGTCATCCTATGAGGTCACAGTCAGCCTCAAAGCACTGCGGGAACCTCCTCCCCTTCTGTTTCTCCTTCTGGCTACAGGGCAGGCAAACAGAAGCTCGATACAGAATTTTCCAACTGCACCCATTAAGACAAAAAATAAATCACCATAACCAAAATCAACTGAGGAGTTAGTTCTTTGTTCTGTTTTTCCACACATGCAGTCCACCCCCCCTCCACTCCTTTCTTCTCCATTGCTATCCCCGCCTGATTCCCTCTGCCTTTGGAGTTTTTCCTGTTCCTGCCAAGAAGCCGAGCTGAATGTCTCGAAGAAACATGGGCATCCTCCTAGGCTCTGCGTGCAGGGGTTCTCCCATTAAATTGGGTCAGTTGGGTGGATAACCAAATGAGACCTTGTAGGACACATGAACAGTGAGATAAGACAGCAATCACAACAATAGGCAGTGTGTCAGATTTCGTGTGAATTAATTGATAAGAAAAGTGTATACGGAGAAACAGAGAAACTCCACCCATAAGAAAGGATCTTGCTTTTTAAACTCCACCCATAAGAAAGGATCTTGCTTTTATCTTCCTCGTTCCTTATTTGCTGTGCACAGCACAGACCTTGGCATGGGAAGTTGTTTTCCTTCTAAACACAAGTAGCTTTTCCTTTCTAAAAACTACTTGAAGGACTGAGTGAATGAAAAAACTAAAAAACAAAACAAAACAAAAAACCACCCAAATGAATGCCCTGTCATTGCGTCAATGCTGCCGCATAATGACTCCATACGACAGGGTACCCCTATGGGTTTCTGAGGCTGGAAGCCTTTGCAGAAGTAGAAAATCTCATTTTTATCCCACAGAATGGCTGGCAGTTTCAAACCGCTGGCCTTGTGGTTAGCAACTGTGCTAGTCTTGGAATACCAGAGAAACAAATCCGTATGTGTGTAAGAGAATTTTATATATATGAAAACAACTGTACATTAAGAAAACATCTCAACCCAGTTGAGTCCAAGGTCATAAGTCTCATATTAATCCATATGTCTGATACCAACCTATATCTTCTTCAGGCTCACAAAACACATGCAATGGCGCCGAATGCAAGATGATCACAAGCCAAACGGGTAGAATGCCTTTTGTCTAGTGGTGCTGTACACATCTCAGTGCTGGCAGGCATCCCCAAGTGACTCTTCCGGCTTCAGGGGTCTGGTTCCATTAGGGCAGGTCCATGTGGCTTCTCTTCCGGGATGTCTCACAGGGAGTCTGCCATGTGTCTTGTTAGTAGAGCGTCTCCAAGAAAGTGAATTGAGAGAGACAGTGTCTCTACCTCTCAGAAGGAATGACCACATTTTCCAGAATTCTCAGAAGAAGGCTATGCCCACACAGAGGTCTCATTGGCTAACTCCAGATTGACAGGCTAGACTCCACCCCTAAACTCTTAATCCTCAAACTGACACCCGATTAGGTGACTGTCACATCAGCCTAAGATATAGCCACTGGATCACCAGGGATCCCAACTTAAAAAGATCTACTAACATGTGTTGAGTGTTTATATGGATGTGAGACAAGTAACATGCACTCTTTTAGTTAATCTAAACAAAGAAATATGGTGGACTTTAGTATGATTTTCTTTTTTTCCCCAGATGAGGAAACGAAGGCGTTAATCCATAGGGCAAAGTCATATGTTCACATCTCCAGGTCTCACCCCTCACCACACATGTCATTTTTTGCTCTCATCAAATAGAAGGAGAAAGATCCCAAAAGGTTCACATTTGTGCTTCAGCTAAAATGACTGCAGGGGTTCCATTATCAAGTGGAGCATGGGGCCTGGCCTCAGTTTCTCCATTTACCAGAGAGAATCAATGAAGCCTGTTTCCTATCTGAGAGGTTCAGAGTTTTCACTAGGGCACGGGTTATACAAAGCTTTGAAGTCTGACAGTGCTTATTAATATCAGACTCATGATTGTGTTTCCAAATAGGACATCCTCATCTTTAAAACCAATTGCTTGGGATATGCCTCCAAGGCCCCCCAGAGGCATGTGTGTTGGATGCTGAACTCAGCCCATATGGTTTCACAGGGATTCCACAAGTGAGGGGGAGAGCACACAATCCCATCTCTTTCATACTCAAGTGTGGGAACAGTAGAGTTTGCTCCTTAATGATTCTAACATTCAGGAATGTTGGCACCTTTTCTTCCTGACTTCACGTTATGAAACCCAGGAGTGTTGAGCAACAGGATGTACGGTCATGCCATTTTCAGTTTCTTTGGGGGCTCATTTTGGGAAACCTGCCTTCAAACAAGAGTTTCAGTGGTTCAACATGGAACAGCCCTTTAACCTCCGGGCTGCCGCCTCCAACTTGGTGGAAAGGTCCCAGTGTGTGGAGTAAGAGTTGGACACTGTTGTTCATCAGTTAGGGGCCATTGTTTGTAGCTGTGCTCCCCGATGGAAAGGGATTAGATCTGGGACAGTTCAGAACATTGTGTTCACATTGCAAAATCTTGGGACAATCTGTCTTGGGCTGATGGGGATTTGATAAAGTATTTTTCTCAGTTGAAAATATCCACAGAAGGCTCAGCATACTGCTGTTTCCAATCCCGCCATTCCCCATCCACCCTGTATAGCAAGATTGAGAGCCCCTTGGCTCTGTGGACAGTTGCCTCAAGTTGCTGGGAAAACCACAGGGCTCTAGTCAGAAAACTGGTTTGTCTTCCAGGGTGCTATGCTGGGCAGGTTGCTTTAACTCTTCAGCTGGTGTTTTCTCAGCTAAAATTGTATTTCTCAGTAAAATACCTGGCCATCACCCAGAGTTTTTGTGGATATCAAATAAACCTATCTATATTTTCTTTGATCCATTTATTGATATTTCTTCAGTAGGTTGACACACAGATCCCTAGAAATAGAGATACAGAGGCATATAGAAATGGGAGGAAATTGAGTGTGTTAGCTACTCTATGGACTCCAATTCTATTGTGGCCTTGGGAAAGTCCCTTAACCTTTGTCAACCCCAGTTTCCTCTTTTGGAAAAGAGTTGGATAGATAACATTACTTAATAAGTACTTCATCCCTTACTTCCATACGCCATTAAAAACAACAACAACCAACCAACCAAACAAACAAACAAAAAAGTCAAAACCACTGCCACTGGGTCAATTCCTTCTCATAGTGATGTTTACTAGGGTAGGAAGTTTCATCTTTCTCCTGAGGAACACCTGGTGGGTTTGAAACAGCCATCCAATGCTTAACTCACAGCACCACCAGAGTTCCACCTCTCTCATAGTGCTAGGAAAGTTAAATGAAACCACCTCATGCACGCGCGCACGCGCGCGCACACACACACACACACACACATTTATTGCCTTTCAGTTGATTCTGCCTCACAGAGACCCCTAGGAGAAGAATTGCTCCATAGACTTTCCAAGAGTTTTATGGAAGTCTTTCTTCTTCAGGGTCAATGGGTAGATTTGAGTCATCACTCTTTAGGTTAAGCAGTCAAATGAAACTATTTGCTCTACCCAGGGACCTACTTAGTGCAAACGTTGGCACGATATAAACTTTCAATAAATATTAGTTATTATCATCATGGTTAAAAATAATTAGAAGACAACAAAAGGTTCTGTGCAAGCAGGGAATCTTACTATCATTTAAATTTGCTCTGTATTTTGGCAAAAAGCAATTCTGCAGCTCACAAACTGGTCTTCAGGAAAATGAATCAATCACCAGGCTCTTGGCCTCAGCACATTTCATCCTCAGCAGGAACAAGAGTGGTGCAGTGTCTGCTGGCTGCAGCTGTGGCCACTTAGAGGGGTGCACTTGAGAAAACTGGGAGAATCTGGCTGCAGCCATTTCTGTGAGGTCAATGTCTTCTGCAGGAAAGGATTTACATGAAAAGATGACTGGAAGGTGAATCTTGGTATATTGAAAACCATCCTCTTAGAGTGTTTCCTTATAGATGCAAATATACGTGCTTCCCTAAATTGGAACGTAAAAATACACCGTGAAACCCAGTTGACACATGCAGTCACATTTTTCAAGGGCAAGATCGTATATGTGAATGAGATACATAACTCATCATTGCGATTGACCTGAATTTCCTTTCAATGTGGTATCTTGAAAGCCCGTTAGGTGACACTGAGTTGGTTATACTTCATGTGGCCTGAGGTATAAACAGGGCAAAACATGACCCATTCCTGCACCACCTTTGCTGGCACTCGTGTTTTTAGAACCCATTGTTGTGCATACTCTGTCAGTTCATCTTGTGGACTTTGTTCCTCTTTCTTCACTGACCTTCCACTTTACTGAGCTCGATGCCCTGGATTTTTCATTCTTCTGAAAGTCCATACTCAATATTCTCCACCAGCCACAACTTAAATGCATCTGTTCCTGAAAGCCAGATAGATCACGGCTGTCTAGTGGACTCCAACTCATGATGAATGGAGGCCTAATAGCAGTCGGTTCACACACAAAGTAAAAAACAGCAACAAACAGAATTGTGCTGGGCAGAGTGGAGCTTTCTTAGTATGCATTTCTCCGACTAGGAGAGCATCCGGCAACTTGCTCTGTTAGTGCACTGAGTGGCATCACCTGAGAAGCTTCTCTCTGGGCACCGTGAATGTTTTTGTAAAAGCAGTTTTGCTTGAACCATTTTTGTGTGATGGCCAACTTAAGAAAGCAGCATGTGGCTGTGAAATTTTTTTCCTGCTGGGCAAAAATTCTGCAATTATCGTGATTTTGAACACAGCTTATAAGAACAGCACTATGGATATAACTCAAGTGTAGGAGCGGTTTTTTCATTTCAAAAAAAGTGAAATGTCAATTGATGGCAAACCTCATACTGGAGTCTGTCAACTTCCCGAATGGATGAAAATGTCAACTTGCAGTGCATTTGGAAATTTGTTACAGCAGGTCAGGCAGTTATTCAAGCTTTCTCCTTATTGGTTCTGAAAAAAATTCATAATAGTGTGCGACAAGAAGGGCCCAATTTATGACTGATGGGGACTTGTTTTGCCACCATGACAATGCACCTGTCCACTCATAAGCCATTTCAGTGCATGAGATTTTAGCAAAAAACCTCTACCAGCCTCTGTTGCCTTACATACACACACCTGACCTCAGTGTGACTTCTTTTTGTTTCTGTGAATGAAGAGAGTCATGAAAGGACAGCAATTTGACAATGTAGAAGAGGTGCAAAAAAATGAGGGAGATGCTGTCAACCATTCAAGCAGATACACTTGAAATATGTTTCCAAGAACGGAATTGCAGATTTGACTAACATATTAAGTATAATGCAGAGTACTTTGAAGGTGATAAGGTTGTTTTATCAAAGAATTTAAATACATTGCCTTGAAAAAAATTCTGGTTCTTTGGGGGGTGGTGGTGGTGGAGTACCACCTCATATGTGTGTGTGTTTGTCTGTGTGTGTGTGTGTAAAATTAAGATACAATTATATAACCATATTTTGTAAACTCTTAATTCATAAATCTGGGGTAAAACTTTTTGCTCTTTTTGGGTTTGTTTGTTTTGGCTACAAATGTGGTTCTTATGTTGGATTCTAGTGAAAACTCCTGACTGGAGTTGAATAGGATCCACTCACCAATTTTGTCCTTCAACTCCTACCCCTCTGCCAAGGCTTAGTCTCTAGTTGGGTGTTCAGATCCTGTTTTTTTTTTTTTAAGTTCCTGTTTTAAAACAGACCTTTACTTTCCACATCAGCCTCCTTTTGAGAAGGAGATACGATGGTGGGAAAGGGAACAGAAACATCCAAATGGAAGCAACAGAGAACGCACATTAGAATGCAGAAGAGCTACAACAAAGAAACAGGGAATCATATTTTTGGAGCAAAAAGAAGACAGGGAATTGTCAAGACTGAGTTTTAGACACAGAATATACAGATACTAAATTATAAAACCTTGGCGTATCTTTTACTTTACTTGAGGTATCTACTTAAAGTATGTATGATGTATTTAAAATCAAACACAAAGCTCACCTAGCTGCTCACACCCGAAGTAATCCCAGTAAAGAAAAAAAGAAGAGGGAGTGTTCTATAAGTGTAATTTTTCTAGTGAGTTGTCCTTTGAGAGGTTTGGTTGATGGTTACCAAGATGGCCACCGTCATTGCTGCTCCTGGCTTCAAGAGGTGAAGTCTTGAACCCACATTGTCATTAGGGATTGCTTAAGTAATCAGACATGGCAAAAGTGACATTCGGTGACTTTCAAAAGAGGTCATAAATTGTCTTGCAGCTTCTGCCGGAATCTCTTGGAATATTTCCATCTGGGAAGCATTTGCTCAGGACATACTTGCATGTCAAAGACATGCCTCATAATGAGGACAAGTATAGCTCCTGGGGTGAACAATACTAGCTAAATCTAAGCTGACTAGTACTTGAACCGGTTCATTTCCAGTTAGACCTCCAGGGAATTTCCTTTTCTAACCCAGATACACCCAATCAGAATCTACATTTTTATAAGAACCCGAGATGTTCCATTTAAATTTTAAAATGTAGATTCTTATTCAGTATCTCTGGACTAGAAAAGCAAATTCATAGCTGGAGGTGAGGGTTAAATTCGGGTTTGAACTGGTTTGATGCCTTGCAGGTGACAGGCAATATCACCTGCCAGCTAAAGGAGTCATTTTGTATGTCTCTGTTCATTTGAGCTAACCATGACTATAACAGTGTGCCTTTGATATCACATGGAGCAGAAAAACCATCCAAACAACTCCTTCAATTGTTAGAGATAATTAATTATGGTATTTGGTGAAAATATGCACAACAAAATATACACCCATTCAACAATTCTAAGATGTATGGTTTAGCAACATTGGTCATACTTTTCCCATTTGCCCTTTCTCCACACATATTGTGTTACCACCATTAACCAAGACTCTCTGGTGCCCAAAGTTATCATATATTCTCTAGGATTACAGTGGTCACTTTGAAGCCTTGAACTCAAGCTATCCTATGAAGTCATCTTTAAACTAAATAACAGTTCAACTCAATTCATCCAGATTGCTTGTCTTGAGTATTGTGCCAGCTTAAGGATTTATCTATATGAGATCAAATTATCAACTGTATTACAATATGGTTTAAAAGTGTACTATATGAAAAAGTAACAACAATTTGTAAATTGTTAAGGGTTAAGGGGGAGCTGGTACTGGGGACCTAAGTGGAGGGAGGATGTTTTGAGAGTGAGGATGGCAACAAGTATGCAAATGTGTTCTGCATTCAATTGACGAATGTATTGATCATGATGAGAGCTATTTGAGCCCCCCAATAAAATGATTTATAAAAAAGTTAAATGGAAGAAAAGAGAATTTTTCAAAGAATGATACTGAGTAAATTTGATCTTCACATATTAAGGAAATTAACTTAAATTGCTATCTTCCCCCATAAATCATCTCAAAAATCGATGATATGTTTAAATATGAGAACTATGAAAGTTATAAAATTTCTACTAGAAGGTACAGGGAAAACACTTTTTATTTTGAGTTAGGTAAAGATTTGTTTTGTTTTCCAAGAAAAAGGTAATAAAGTGGATATTAATAAAAAAAAGAAAGAAAAAATATGTATTAAAATCACTAAGTTTTGTACTGGTATGAGTTAGAATTTACTAAAAGGCAATGGGTTCTGATTATGCAACAATAAATATCTGAAACAAAATAGATGGAACCCTACATTTATTTAGAGGTATCTAGGAAATATTGAATTACTTGGGTTTGCATATTGATCATATCAACCCAGTCATGGATAGGTACAGTTATTCCTCCACCCACTATTCTATTCATCCAACATTTACTGAATATTAACTTTGTAAGGAAAGTGGGAAATACTTTATTTTTTCCCTCAACAATTTTTAAATGTAGCATTCACTGTTGCCAGATACTAATCAAGGAACTAGAATTAAATCAAGAGAATAAGACAGAGTTGGTCCCTACTCTTATTCCACTAGGAAAAAGTGGAAAATGAAGAGACAGCTAAGTAAATAGTTGAAGAAAATCAAAACAATCTTAGTACTACAAATGACATAAAACCTAGTCTAGAGTAAGTCTTATTTGAGGCATCAGGAAATATGGCTGCTTTAGGCAAAATTGTTGGGCAGAAGTCCCTAGGAAACTGTGAATGGCATCCTTGGTTGGCTGTGAGAAACAGCAGTGTGAAGATGTGAGGTACATAGACAACAAAGCTTCCACACCACAACTACACTTATCAATGTGATTAGGTTCCAAAGACTAGGCAATTATATGGAAACCAGAATTAAGGGAAAGTGGAAGATGATCACAACACATCACAAAATGGATGATGATTGCAACCTTATATAACTACCACATTACATCATCACTTACCTGCCACATTTCCTCATTATGCTGCCAAACCACTGAGGATTATGACCCAGCCAAGTTGACACACCGACCTTCACCACCTCAGCCAGTGTTACTCTCTCCTAACCCTTCTGTGTTGTTCGTAACTGCCAGGTGAACACAATTGATGTGAAAAATAGATAAGCTTGTTTTCCTATGGTTGTAAAGGTAAAATGGGGCAGGCCAAAGCTGAAGTTTACTTTGCCCATGTTTATAAATAAGGCAGAGGTATACACAGAAGCATCAATAGCAAAGATAGGAAATTTATTGACAAGAACCTTAGTAGTTTTTATCAGCTGCAATCTCTAGGTTCTGATGTTATTAAAGAAGAGCAAAGTTACCAAGATAAAGGGCTCAGTGAGGTTATGGATGACGGTATATAGAAATTCAGAAGAAGATGCAGTGATAGCTACCAGAAGAGGGCTTAGAAGACGTATTTTTAATTTCGTGTCAGGACCAAAGAATTAAAATAATATATAAGTATCAGCAACTACCAGCTGTCTTCCAGTTTGTTACCCTGTGATTCTGTGCTGCTGTGATTTATAAGCTATGCCACTGATATTTTAAGTATCAAAAGGGTTATGCCTGGTAGAGTTTGTAAAAAAAGAGCAAACTGAGAAGAAGGAATAGGTTGTTCACTTCTCAAGGGGTAATCACTGGAAGCCTTATTGGTATCAGTGGGACATTGTTAGCAATAGTACCCAAAGATGAGCCTTTCAGGTTGGAAGTGACTAAAAATAGATGGGAGAGCTACTTCCTCAAAGCAGGCTAGACCTTACTGATGTGGATGGAATAAAACTCTTCAGACCTTTATTGTCAATTAGGCACGACTCAAGATGAAATATATATATGTATGTGTATATATATATATATACATATATATATGAAAACATCTACTGATGATCAGAGTGTGGAAGGTATGATATATGAATCTAGGAGAAATGAAGGTATCCAAAATGAGACAGAACACAAAGAAATCATAGTCTAGATGTTAGTGAGTAGAAATGAACTGGAATTGGCCTTTTGAGTTGACCAAATATATGGCTCACTATACTGGGAATGACAAGAGGGCTGGTGTTGCATCGTTTCAGAAAAAACATTTGAATATCTTGCTTGAAGAACAGTGTTTCTGAACTAGGATAAAATCTATACACATACAAGGATATTCAACTAAATCAATTATTATTCAAATTTATATACCAATCACTAAAGCTAGTGGTGAAGAAACTGAAGAATTCTACCAATTTCTTTAGTCTGAAATTGATCAAACATGCAATGAAGAGGCATTGATAATTACTGATGAATGGAATGCAAAAGTTGGAAACCGAAAGGAAGGAACAACAGCTGGAAATAGAGCCTTGGGGATTAAAAAAAAAAGCAGGAGATTGCCTGAAATATTTTTGTAAGACCATTGGCTTTTTCACTCTAAATCATCTTTTTAAATAACGTAAACAATGACTATATGGGTTGAACTTATCAGTTGGAATATTGACTTACACTTGGGAGAAGATGTAGTATATCAAGCTGATGACATCTGGGGGAAAAGATGATAGAGAAATTCTCATCAGCAGCCCACCCAAAGCCAGGAACTGACTGTGGAACAGACTATCAATTGCTCATATGTAAGTTAAAGTTGAAGGAAATAAAAACAACTTGGACAGAACCAAAATAAAACTGTGAGTATATTTCTCTT
Organism: Nesogale talazaci; assembly: GCA_004026705.1. Classification (NCBI taxonomy): domain Eukaryota; kingdom Metazoa; phylum Chordata; class Mammalia; order Afrosoricida; family Tenrecidae; genus Nesogale; species Nesogale talazaci. The sequence goes on from PVJH01018916.1 coordinate 41,824, forward strand.
GAGTGTAGCGAATATCTCAAGAATGGATTCAAATACTAATGAACCGAAGACCCGATGAGCTGTGCAATGACACCAAGAACATCATACAGGAAGAAAATAAAAGATTATTAAGGAAATAAAAAAAGAAAGACAAAACTGTATGTCAGTAGAGACTTTGAATGTAGAGTAGCTAAAGCAAATAAAATTAAATTAAGTCAAAGAGTTGGACAGGAAATCTCAATGGGCACCTCTAGAAAACAAAGTAAAGCATTATAATGAAATGTGTAAAGTTCAGAGTTGAGAGAGAGAGAGAGAGTGAGAGAGCGAACACTCAGCATATGCCAAAAGAAATGGGGGAAAAATCAAATCTGAGCCTGACCAGCTGCTCTGTGGGAGAAAGAAAGATGAGGCTTTCTGTTCCCATAAAGGTTGATAGCCTTAGAAACCCGAAAGAAGATCACTATGAATCAGAATTGATTGGGTGGCAGTGTTTGTTCTTTTAATGGGAAAAATTCTAGACACTGCAGGAAGCATCCAGGGAGGATGGAAGGAATATACAGTCACTGCACCAAAAAGAATAGGTTAGCCTTCAGCCATTTCAACACTAAAATTTACTGCCATCCTGTCGAGCCTAACTCCTGCTGACCCTAGGATAGAGTAGAACTTCCCTATGGGTTTCCAAGACTATCTACAACTCTTTATGGGGCTAAAAGTCTCCTCTTTATCCCATGGGAACAGCTGGTGGTTTGGAACTGTGAACCTTGGGACTAGCAGCTCAACTCATAACCACTACACCACCACCATTTCAAGAGGTAGCGAATGATCAAGACTCAATGTTATTGAAGGAAGGCGTCTAAGTGAAGGCAATAGCTAAACATGACTCCAACTACCAGAATATCAAGGGAAATGTTCCAACATGCTGCCATGTCACTGGGAGCACTCACCAGTGTAAGCCAAGAGATCTGCCAGATAATGACCTGGCTAATTGACTGAAAAAGTTTTCATATTTGTGTCCATTGCAAAGAAGTCTAACTCTACAGAAAGCAAAAATTATCAAACATCATTAATTTCATATGCAAGCATGGGTTTGTAGAAGATAATTCAACAATGGTTGAAGCCATATATCAACAAAGAGCTGCCAGAAATTCAAGCTGAATTCAGAAGAGGATGTGGGAAAAGGACTATTATTGCTGATATCAGGTGGATCTTTGCCAAAAGGAGATAATACCAGAAGGATGCTTCCTTATGTTTTATTGACTACGTGGGTGTGTTGCTTTGGGTAGAGTAGAGAAACAAATTCATAGACATCCATATGTGCATAAGAAAGAGCTTTATATAAAGAGCAATTGTATATTAAGAAAACAGCCCAGCCCAGTCCAGGTCAAGCCCGTAAGTCCAATGTTAGCCCATATGTCTGATACCAGTGTGTAAATTCCTCTTCAGACTCATGCAACACATGCAATGACACAGAACGCAGGAAGATCACAGGCCAGTATGTGAAAAATCATATAGATCCATTGGCATCTCAGTGCTGGCATGGGTCTTCACGTGACTCTTCTGGCTCCAGGACTCCAGGTCTATCACCATGGTTCTATGTGACTTGTCAACAGGCATGTACAGCAGAGAGAGTGTGTCTGTCCTCCAGTGAGCTATTTATCTCTATAGTACCTTGGCGCCAAGACCTGATCGGTAGGTTCTACTCCACCCAGTCACTCTTTTTTTTTTAATTTATTTTTTTAATTTTATTGGGGGCTCTTACAGCTACTACAACATTCAGTACATCATTTGTATCAAGCACATTTGCACACATATTTCCACATACATTTCCCAATATTTTCCACCTGAGCCCTTGATACAAGCCCCTTAAAAAAAAACCTCCCCTTTCCCTCCCCCCCTTTTTAAAAAATTAATCATTTTATTGGGGGGCCCCTACAACTCCCATCACAATCCCCAACAACATCAGTTGTATTCAGGCCACTTTTACACACCCATTGCCATCATCACTCTCAAAACATTCTCCCTCCCTCCAGGCCCCCATTATCTGCCCCTTATATTACCCTTCCTCCCCCCCTTCCCCTTGAACCCTTAGTAATTTACAAATTATTTTTTCATCCTGTACACTGTACAATGTGTCCCAACACTCACTTCCCTGTTGTCCATGCCCCAGAGAGGAGGCTACGTGTAGATCCCTGAAGTTGGCTCTCCCTCTCAATTCCTCCATCCCTCCACCCTCCTGGTATTACCACTC
>PVJH01018917.1:0-23972 GCA_004026705.1 Nesogale talazaci
GGGGGGGGGGGGGGGGGGGGGGGGGCGCGGGCAGGCAGTCTCGTCTTTCTCCCTCGGGGTGGCTGATGGGCTTGAACAGCTTTCCAGTGAGTGGCACCATGCAAACCCTCAGCTCCTGCAGCCACAGGTGTGTTGACTCCAATCCGGGGGATGGTCCAGTGGGCAGGCAGCCCCAGGGGTCCCTTGTAGCTCACCCCACAGGACCACCGCTCCCTGGAAGCCCAGCTCCTCCTTGCTGGATGGACCCTCCGACCCTTCATCCTACAAAGTTGCCGCTCCACGTGTGTGTAAGGAAAGCCAGGGGTCCGGGGTGGGGGGGGGGGCCTCGGCACGAGCTGCTCTGCGGGAGAAAGCCCCGAGAGGCTGCCTCCACCAAGGACAGCCACGCAAGCCCTCTGGGACAGTCTTAACCCTGCAGCACCGGGGGCAGCCGTGCATCACCATCAGCTCAGCAGCCTAGCACTGGAGCAGCCATCACACACAGGACAAAAGCCAACCTGGGTCAGTCGCAGCACCACCTCCGGGAAGCACTGATAAGCAAGGCCTGGCATCTTCCGCTTTGCCTCAGATGCACGTGGAAGTTGGGCACTGAGGCCGGAGGGCCGAAGGAGCATCGATGCGTTCGAATTGATGACGCTGGCGGAGAATATCGACAGAACCGGGGGCAGCCAGAAGGACAAGCGGGTCTGTACAGCCAGGATGCTCCTGAGAGGCCAGGATGGCGAGACCTCGCCTCGGGTACTTTGGGCACGTTGCCAGAAGAGACCAGTCGCTGGAGAAGGACATCGTGTTGGGTCAAGTCGAGGGGGAGCAAACGAGAAGACCCACCAGGAGGTGATTGGCACCGCGGCTGCAGCAAGGGGCTCCAAACTAACGCTCTGTGCGCAAGGTGCCGGACCTGGCGATGCTCCGTTCGGCGGTCCGCAGGGCGGCTCCGAGCAGCTGGTCCCTGACAATAACAGCGGAGCCCTAACGGGAGCAAAATGAGTCCTTCCGCCAGGACTCAGAATCTCTGAGGCCCCAGGGAGCAGTTCTAATCTTTCCTATGGGCTCAGATTTGTCTCCACGGGCCTCTGAATTGAATCTCCTGCATCCTCCGAGCTCGGGGATGTTGTCCCCAAGAAAGGATGAGGGAAGTGAGGCTCAGAGATGAACTGCCTGTCCAGGGTCTTGCAGGGAGGCAGCAGAAGAGATCAGGGTCCGGTCCGGCTCCTGAGTCCACCCTATTAAGTGCCGCCACCAGACAGGACCTGCCTCTGGCGCCTCAGGAACCCAGTAGCGCGGTGGGTTAAGTGGGGCTCTTCTTTAGCTGAAGGCCGTCGGTTTGAACTTAGCGGCTGTTCCGTGGGGGAACGGTGAGGCTGGCTGCTCCAAGAACCATCCAGTCTTGGGCGCTCTGAGAAGCAGTTCTACTCTGTCCTGTAGGGTCACCATTGGTCAGAACCTACTTCACCCCAGGGGGGGTTTCTGGCCCTAAGGGGCCTTCCTGCTCAGCCTGATTTGGGGGGTGGGGGTGGAGGTGAGACTGTCTGATCCCCAGAAATCTCTATTTAAGTAACGGGCCTGGTATTTCCTGTCAACCCTCTTACAACCAAAGCAGGAGGGTTTTGTGATCCACTGAGCAACCTCAGCACCTCTTAGACGCCTAACAAAGATAGATGCATTGCCAGCTATGTGCCAGGAAGCACTGGTGCCCTTAGCAGCAGAGAATTCCAGTCCTCCATCTGGGTGTGTCCTGGATTCTATTTTTCAGCTTCCTGGGGACCAGCAGCCATCCGTGAAAATTTTCACATTGCTATGAGGTCAAGCTGGTTCAGAACAGAGCTGCCAGACTCAGAGAGACTAGAAGAAAGGCCTGGCGATCTGTTTCCATAAAGCAGCCAATGACCTCCCTCTGGATCTTAGAGGTCTGATGTGGGGACGGGGCAGGGCACTGGGTGGGCAATGCTTCCTTTCACGGTGCCATGGTTAGTAGGGGTAAGGGTAGGCAGTGGGGGCACTGACCCAGCAACAGCTGACAGCAATATAACAGCATGCCAGTCCCTGGTGACAGAAACAGAAGGTGGGGAGCTGGCAGGAGGGGATGGAAAGTAGACACTGTCCTGCCCTCCCAAAGCGCAGCACTAGAAATCAGAGGACTGTACAGCTGCCCAGTGAGTGCACTGGGCAGCTGGAGGTGGTCCCTGCATCGTGATGTGAAAGTAAGGGGAGCGGCACCAGAGAGGGAATAGCCCAACGCTCACTGCTACTCACGGCAACCCTACAAGGTCGAGCAGAAATGCTTCTAAGAATGTCTGAGACTGTTCATTCTCAGACAGCCTCACCTTTGTCCTGCAGAGCGGCTGGTGGGTTTGAACCCCTGCCCTTGCAGCTAGCAGTCCTTGGTACTAACTCCCTGAGACACTGGGGCTGCTCTAACTGAGGGAAGAGAAGAGGGGAGGATTGGGCAGCAGAATGGAGGACTCTCATGAGAGACACCAGAGGTGGAGGGGGCAGCAGTGAGCGCAGCGGGAAGATGGGCAGCGAAGAGAACATTTGGAGAATGGCCAGTCTTGTTGGAGCCAGGTCTGGAGCCAGGGAGGGAATTTCTGTAAAGTTCTCCATGGATGAGGTAGGGAGAGCAGATGAGAGAGTGGAATGAGACCAGTAGCAGGAACACCAGATGGCCCATATCTCAGAGGAAAAGCTGAGACTCAAGAAGGATTCTGGAGGTGCCCCATGCAGGGCCCAAATGAGCGAGGTGGAGCCATTTCCACTGAGGCTCCTGGAGACTCTAACCCAACTGAACAGGACCCAAGCTGGTCCATCAAACGTCAGCCCAGGAAGAAAACCCACAAGCCACGGGCTCAGACCCTTGTTCTTCTATAAGCAAGTTGGCCTGTCCGGACATAATCCCCTCCCCTTCTGTGGTCCCTGCAAAAGACCAGTCCGTCACACCTGCTTATTATTGTAGGTATTTACCTCTGGGTGGGGTGCTAGCGAGCTACTGTGTGAAGAGGTCTGTTTATCTCAACTGCCCAGCTGACTATTACCTGCTGCTTTTCAAAGGTCACCTTCAGACTTGACGTCCCTTGCTCCAAACTGGCTGAGACATGAAATAATAATCTTGACACTCCTTTATATCTTCCTCCTCAGCCACACAGTACATTCCTCAAGGACAAGTATGCTCATCCCTGCATGCCCAGCTCCTAACATACACAATGAATGTCATCTGAGTGGGTGAGTGGGTGGATGGATGGAAATGTGGGTGGGTGGGTGGGTGAATGGTAATATGGATAGATGGGTGGATGGATGGATGGATGGATGGATGGATATGTGGATGGGTGGATGGATGGATATGTGGATATGTGAATGGGTGGATGATGGATGGATGGATGGATGGATGATGTGGATGGGCGGATGGATGGATGGATGGATATGTGGATGGGTAGATGGATGGATGGATGGATATGTGGATGGGTGGATGGATGGATGGATGGATGGATGGATATGTGGATGGGTGGATGGATGGATATGTGGATGGGTAGATGGATGGATGGATATGTGGATGGGTGGATGGATGGATATGTAGATATGTGGATGGGTGGATGGGTAGATGGATGGATGGTAATGTGGATAGATGGATATGTGGATGGATGGATAGATGGATGGATGGATATGTGGATGGGTGGATGGATGGATATGTAGATATGTAGATGGGTGGATGGATGGATGGATGGATGGATATATAGATGGATGAGTGGATGGATGGATATGTAGATGGATGGATGGATGTATATATAGGTGGATGAATGGATGGATGGAAATGTGGATGGGTTCGTGAATGGGTGGGTGGTAATATGGATAGATAAGTGGGTGGGTGGATGGATGAATATGTGGATGGATGGGAGGGTGGAGAGATGGATGGAGGGATGGATGGATGGATGATGGATATGTGGATGGGTGGGTGAATGGATGGATGGTAATGTGGCTAGGTGGATGGATGGTTATGTGGATGGGTGCATAGATGGATGGATATGTGGATGGAATGGAGAGATGGAGGGAGGGGCAGATAGATGGAGAGATAGAGGGATGGGTTTTTTCCTATGCTGTGTAGGCACTCATTTTATTGCCCTTTGCAAACAGTGTGCTTTTTGCAAACTGAAGTCTTGTGGTAACCAGGAGCGAGCCTCTGAGAGCCATTGTCTCGACAGCATGTGCTCGCTGTGAGTCTGCGCGTCCCATTTCAAACCTTCCCAGAATGCTCTTGCACACTTGGCAGAGCACATTTTGGCACGAGCACAGCTTTCCTATGTGCGGAGAAACCAAGAAATCGGTGTGGCATGCTTGATTGCCGTGGTCTGGAACCGCCCGCCCCCACAGGAAATATTTCTAAGGTCATGCCTGGATGGGTGTCCGAACAAATAAAGACATAAGTCAATCTAATCAACACATCTCCAAGAGTTCCCAGGGTCAAACTCCAAAGAGATGCCGGTGTGGCATCTCCAAGACTCACCTCATGCCTTCGGAAGCCATCGTATCAAGGTTGGCCGTGACCTTGGTTTCAGCCCAGTTGGCTCCCAGGTCACCCCAGCCTATGTCATCGGCCAGGATGATGACAAAGTTTGGTCTCTGGCCTGCAGTCATTCTGTTGTTGTGAAAATCCACAGGTGGGTAAAAAAATCCCAAGAAACTCAACCCCACCATCAAAACCGTTAGAAAAAGCCAGGCCATGGTGGTCCCAAGAGGCTCCTGATTCTCTGGGTGTGACGCAGGACACCCCTAGACGTGATTCCAAGAGTCTCCTTCAGGTCACTTTTGATGCAGGATGCTTTCTGAGAGTGGGAATGGGCTTTGTGGGAAGAAAGGAGATAGGGATGGGCAACAGGGGTATTAAGGATAAAGGGTTAGGGGGATGGGGGCTATCGAAATGACTTCCCCATCAGAAACTCCCCTTCAGGGGTGATCAGGATACTCGCACCCCCCAAGATTGGTTTCCCCTGTGCAGTAGGTGCTGTTCTTTCAAAGGCAGCCCCAAAGTAAGATGACCGGTGATGCCCACGCAGCAGGGCCCCGTGTCAACAGTTCTCCTTCACGTGGGTTCGATGGCCCAGTTCATGTGGCACGGCCACTCAAACAGTGACCTTCTGTGAGAAGAGGGATGCTGCAGACGTCGCTTAGGCCTGCATCTGCCTGGGATTCAGCTGGCGCACACAGGCTCACATCTGCCAAACACCTGCACGTTCTCAAAGCCGCCCGCTGCCGTCGGCCCAAGATGAGCGACCCCGTTCCAGCCGGTCCGGGGCTTCAGGTTTCCTGAAGGAGCAAAAGTTGACAAGAAAACAGCGTCAGGGCGGCCAGGGCAGCTGTGTTGTAGTCGGTAGCTTAGGAAATAATCACTTTTCCACGCCAACAGATGTTTTCCTGCTCACTCGACTGAGTAAGTGGCTCACTCGTTTCCCCACCTGAGAAACAGCAATGATCACATCTGCAAGGGGCAGGGAGTCCCAGGACTGGACACAGCACCAGCCAGCCTCTCTGTCCACTCACTTACTCACTGTCCAGATAAAAAGCCTGCCAGTGGTGAGAGCCAACACCCACCTCTGCTCCCTACCCCCACTTCAGTCCCAACACCCACCTTCCCTGAGTCTCAAGGGAGGTGCCCAAGCTAGCCGTGGCCTTATCGAACCCATTGGGAATTCCACAGGACACGGCGAGGCCCTCTCTATCACAGGAGCAGAGGCTCAGCAGCAGGCAAGTGACGAACGAGTATTTCTCCATAGGAGAGTCTTGATAGAAACTCATTTTAGAAAGAAATAATTTTTAAAAGCAGATGGGGCTATAGGGGTCTTTACTGCACTATTTTAATTTTGTTGTAGGTTGGCAAAGTTTCTCTTTCTCTACACACACAAATACACACACACATATGAAAAGAACATTCTTTGTTTTTTTGGGGGGGCATCACTGCCCTCTGGTGGTCGTGGGAGCTACCCAGCCTTGCTCCTGGAGAGCTGCTGCTGGATTTGAACCGCCAACCCTGTGGGCCGTAGTCCCGTACTCAACCACTATGCCACCGGGGCTCAGCCCAAAAAGGACATTCTTTAGATCCCGATAGTGTTGAGTTTAATAAGAAGAGCTCAGGCCTGTGCTTCCCACACTTGTGTGTACACAAGAACCAGCTGGGGTTCACACTCTGGGGTGAGTCTCCACGGCTGGTCCTTGGACCCCGCCTTGAGTAACAAGGAACTAGAAAACAAAACCATCATGCGTCTGGTCTTAGAAGAAAAGACATAACCGCTCAGCCTACTTGAATGATACTTAGCTTCCGAGGACAAGCCCAGCAGCAACGAATCAAATTCAAACGGAGGTCTTTGTTTGGGGTTGTTTCTGTCCAGATTGTTTTGGAAAAGACAGGAAATAAAGGTTGCAAGGGAGCCAGAGGCTGAAAGCCTATTACTCCTACTTCACTTAAAAGGTCTACATTTACAAAATGACCAAAGGAACCCTAGTGGTGAAGTGGAGAGAGAGGAGAGAGAGAGAGCTAGCTCTGGCTGGCAAATGAAAAGGTTGGTTATCTGAACTCACTCAGCTGCTCTGTGGGAGAAAGAGACATGGTGATATTCTTCTATAAAGATGACTGTTACTGGGTCTTGGTTGTAATGTTAATTACAAGCTGACGGTGACATCTTTCACCTACGGAGCAGCGGGTGGATTCAAACCACTGACCTCGTGGCTGTTGGCAGAGCACTTACCCTTTGAGCCATCCGAACACCTTCATGTTTGCAGTCAGGAAAATTCATTGGGTCTGTTCTTCTCTATCACACGAGGTCTCAGTGAGTTGGAATTGACCAAACAGGGCCCTCGAAGCAGAGAGACCCAGGAATGAGTGTTCTGGACCAAATATGAGCCTCGGTTGAATATCCAACCCATGGGGAAGATGAAAGGAGAAACATGTGTCATACACAAGCATGTTGCTAGGGCTGGGTTTACAACACATGCTATTCCCAGCTGTGGAAAAAGGCCAGCTGGCTAAGCCAGGCACTCAACCAGTGGTCAGCGCAAGTGGGTGGGAGAGGCTGGAAGTATGTCGATTCTGGAAGACCTGGATCCATGCCAAAGGATGTGCAGAAGCCCACGTCATCAAAAGAGCAGGGAGTCCAAGTAAACAGTCCCGGTTAACTGGAGGCCAAAGAACCCATTGTTCACAGATGCAAATTCTTCCTTCTCTTCACAGGAGTTGTTATTTCAAACTCAATTGGAATCAACTAACTTTTGTTGGTCTTGAGGCTCCAAAGACTTGGAGAAGAAAGAGTCCATGCACAAAAAGGGTGCTTAACCAACACTGGCTGACCAGCTGGTTGATTCCCAGCCTCCTTCGCTTGGCCTTAGACCATGGGTGGCAGTCACGGGAGGCTTTGCTTCTTAAAGCTCCTTAGCTTAGAACACTGCAGTACCCTCATTCCTGGTCCATAATCCATTTTGGAATGACCTAATGCAGAAGACTTGAGGCAAAAAAAAAAATGACTCTGAGAAAGAAGCTGAAATTAAACTGAGGATATAAACAAACAGATTTGGTCTTTCTTTAGTGTTCCGTGATAAAAACATTCCTTTGAGAATTTCTCAAAGGGAATCGTTCATACTTGGAATTTTCAAAGGATGGAAATAATTTAGTCAGTGTTCCCTTGCATTATTCCTCATGCTCACATCTCCACAGAGACATTGAATCCTCTATCTATCTAACAATTAATTCAAGGAAAAGGCAAGCCACACATTCCAAGAATGGGCTCCGAGCTATGGATTTTGATTAAGGTCCAAGTGAACACTGTGAGCTCAAATGCCCTGGAGGAATTGACCTCAGCTTCTGCCCTCTGATCTCATCCGCTCTATTTCTTCAGTATTTCTCTCTCTTTAAAAACAAAACTCCATTAATTAAGCTAAATTCTATTTCCCTAAGCAACGGCTTCACGGGGTAATTTTGATTGGTTCAAGGTGTAAGGATTAGTTCTGGGGGATAAATTCAAGGGTTCCCCCAATCTGCATGAAAGCAGTAAATTTGGTTTCCATATAGATTTGAAGTTCTGTTCCCGGATCTGGTTCCTTCTTCATCTGAACCCAGTGGTTGGGTTCTTGATCAAAGCATTCTTCTGGTCTCCTGGTGGAAAAGGCGATGGAACCTGCAGTCTGTGTCCGTCATCAATTCCTGGGGTCCCTTCTGCCTCTGCTGTCTCGGGTAGGTAGAGGCCATCTTTGTACCTTGGGTGGCCACTCAGAAGCTATTGAGACCTCATGTACCTCTCACTGCGGAGGACGATCAACCGTTCTTCTTTGCATCACCCTCTGACTTTCAGAAAGAAGCAGACTCCTCCAGACTCAGGAACGAGGAGGGAGGACTGAGAAATAAAAGCACTCACCCCGTACTTGACCACCGCACTCAACAAACCCCACCATGAAGCTCCATTCGTCTCCGCAGGACCGAGCAGATCAGTGTACCCTTGCTGAGCCCCAGAGTGCTGCGATGGTTAGTGCAATGTGTCAACTGGGCTAGCCCAGGTTCCTCAGCAACTTGACAGACATTTAGTGGTCATCCTCCATTTTGTGATCACCCGCCTTCTGGGATCAGGTATAAGCAGCCAGGAGTGGACGAGGGCTTTCCTTCGACGTGGGGCCAGAATCCCATTCACTTGGGTCTTCTGACAGAAGGCTCTCTCTCTCTCTCTGTCCCACATTCATCTCTTGATCTGATCTTTGGTTCTGGAAGAAGTCTTGAGCTAGCCCCTGATGCACAGAATCTGAATTTGCCAGTTTCTGCCACCTCGTGCGCCTGCAGCCTGCCATCTGGCCTGCAGATTTGGGGTTCACTGGCCCCCAGTAGCCATGTGAATTAAGGGCAGTTTTCTGCCTACTCCCTGATCCCTGGGTTTAAGATGTGTCAGCCCCTTCAATTGCATGAGCCATTTCCTTGAGTGAAGCTGGGTGTCACGTTCAAGAAACTAATCTGTATATTGATCTGCTAACTTCAGCAAACGCACACACACACACATATCCATGCAGGGATTTTAAAAAGCCGATGGGAAATTAGAAATACGTGGATGCAGTTGTACACACTGGTTTGGTTCCTCTAACTTGGCAGCCTGAACTCCAGGTGCCACGCCCCTTCGTGGAGGGCTGGCTTCCTTCTCTGCACATGCACAACGGAACAAAACGTGCCACCCCCCCATGACCAGCGGCAAATCTGACTTTGTGATCCAAGGGGTTGTCACTCGTTTGCTTGGGGAGGCAGAGCACCAGGCCTTTCTTCCTAGTCTAAAAGGTCTGCTGAAAGGGTTGGGCAGCCTAGTAGGACACGCACTCCCACTGACCGACGGGCTGTGCCTGACTCCGACCCCAATAGAAGATGAGGATTCTGCCAGTGGGCCCTTCACGGCCCGCTCTCTCCTTCTCCACGACCCCAGCAGGACGGCTGTGACACTGGCTTGGACCTCCCTTTCGTTTCTGGGCTCCCATCTAGATAAGCGCTGCAGGCCCGGACGGAGACGGAAAGGGGCAGGAGATTCGATAGGCAGCATCAGAACGGCCCCAAGCTGAAGACTTGGGCTTCCAGAGCGGCTTGGCTGGCTCCAGCACCTGACCCTGGTTCCCTACGGGCCCCCTGCGGCACACATCCAGCTAGGGAACCTGGACAACAGCTGAAATAGCAAAGAGGTCATGCAGACCTTCCTGGCAAAGGACTTGGGCTTTGTTGGTTTTCCAGAGACTTCTGATGAGCTAAGGCCAACAGAGACAAAGTGGGTGGGGAAGGGGGGGGTACGAGATCTCTGGTTGCAGAGGGCCGTTGTTTTGCCCATCAAACGAGAGCATGTGCCCACGGGCTGACAATGTCACACTGACTCCGCCATGCAGGACCTGGGTCATCAGCTGCCCCAGTGCAGTCTGAAACGACGGCTGAATGAATGCAGGCAGCCAACTATGGGCCAGCAAGGTGTAGGAAGTGCTGGGTCCTAATCTAGACGCTGGGCTCACGGCAGGGAATGAGTCACACAAAAGTCCTGGTCGGCAGTTCAAAACCAGCAGCGCGTGGGGAGGAAGGCGGGGTTTTCTACTTCCTTACACGGTCACAGTCTCAGAAAACCCACAGGGGTCACTATGCGTCAGCCAGCGAGTATTTTCTCCAGGAGGAGGGGGGAGAGTGGAGTGGGGAGGGGGATCAAATAAGGAAAAGGTGTCATAAGAAGTCAAAGCAGGTAAGGGGGTTGCAAGCGGGGTCTTAAAAACTCCTGAGCAGGCAAGTATAGATGGTGCAACCAAGGATCTCTTCCTGTACGGAGAAAATAGAGATGACATACTAAAGCCATCAGGGAACAGTCCAGTGGACAAATGGGTCACACAGGATCAATCTCCACAGCACCGAGGCCAGAAGAACTTAGCTGGTCCCTGGCTCCCGCTCCCAAGAGCTCTGAAAAAGGAGCCTATCGGGAGGTTCTAATAAGAGAGAATTCAAAAATCATTGAAGAGACTGGGCTTCGTGGTCAGAAAGGGACAGTGAGCCTCCGTGGTATAAGGCTCTGAGTCACCTTGGGGTCTGGGACAGGAGCACTCAAGGTAGAGCAATCAACCCCTCCAGATTCAAAGGACAGCATGGGCCTAATGTTAATCTTCAGCGGGCTGGGAAGGAAGGAGGCAGGGAGACAAAAACAGGAAGCCCGGGGAGAAAGCGGAACAGGCGAGGCCAGGTGGAGGAATGAAAGGAGCTGTGGATGAACTGTCCCCTCAGCCTCCACTCTATTCGCAAGAGAAACTATTTTTAAAAAGGGAAGAAAATCAAAGATGGCCAGAGACGCAGCGTGGGAGAATGGGTAGGGGCAACATTAAAGAGGGGGGCCTGGGACGACGTGGCTACAAAGGCAGCATGTGCAGGACGAGTCAGAGGCGCGAAGGAGTCAGCCCTGCGGCCTCGCAGGCAGCAAGCAGAGCAGCCAAGTGCTGAGGTCAGCAGGTTGGAGCAGCAGGCTGGACACCGCCCCTTGCTTGGCGAGGCAGTGGGCGAGGAAGGGCAGGTGCAGGGGAGGCGGGAGGAAATGAAAGCCCGCCTTCTGGGTTGGCCAAAACACCGGGTGGCGTACAGACAGGCATTTATTTGGTCCCAGTGAAACTCCCTGCCGTCAAGTTGACTCCCACACGCAGGGACCCTGCCACAAGAGTGCATTCAGTGGCAAGCGTTCTCTCCCTGTGGGCTCTGGAAAAAGGTCCCCGGGGACCTTCGTGTGGCTTGGCCGCCCTCTTCTGCCGTTTGCTTGCTAGCATGCTTGAACTTAAAACCAAACCAGGCCCAAGCCCACTCCCAGGGAGTCCGTTTCAACCACCCAGCAGGGCAGATAGAACTGCTGTCCAACGCCCTCTTGCTGGATGACAGAAATCTAGATGGACTCGGACCACACCCAACACTAACCCTGCCTCATTAGCATAGCAAAGACAACACGTTCTCAAATCCATAGGTTAAGATTCAGCCTTCAAGACACCACAGGGAGTGGGAGGGCAGGAGAATCCCCAGAGGGAGGAGGGTTAGAATAAGGGCCTAACTGAATGTTGTCCCAGAATGCCTCGGGGCTGCTCTGTGGAGAAGGGGCAAATGCAGAACCAGCAGCCCCGGGTGCGGCTGACAGTTCGGGAGGGAGTGGGGGCGTGGGCCGCTATTGCATGGGCTCAGGTGAGTGCAGGGGGGAGGCGGGGCTAGGGCAAGGGCACTAGACAGCCTAGGGCGGTTCTCACGCAGAGAGAGTGGGAGTGTGGCTTCCTTGGGGAGCAAGCCCGGGCAGCGTAGCAAGTCTGCTGGCTGACAACCCTGCTATGCCACGGTGGAAAGACGAGGCTGGCTGTTTCCAGAAAGACACCGGTCCTGGAATGTACAGCTCAACTATACAGGGTCACCGTGAGCTAGGGTCCACTTAGGATCCGGCAACGGGGACTGGGTTTCACGTGGCGTTTCTGAAACAGCACACGTTGTTGTGCCCACAGCAATGTACGGGCACGGAGAGACACACTGCCGACGCTACAGCCAGATTCCACGACTTGTGGAGACAAGACCTCTGACCAGTCTTGTTCTATCTTGCTCCCTGAAATCTCTCTCCTTCATCAACATCTTCACGCAGATCCGCTGGTAAGCACACCCCACACCCATCCCCCGCTCGTTTCATACACATATACTCGGCGGCTTCAAGAAGCCGTGGGAAACATTTCATGATCGTTCCATTCCCATCTGTCCACGACCTCTTTTGAACCCCCCTCGTATGCTTGTATCGTCCTTAAATATTTCCTGATCCCATGGGTGCCCGCTGGAGAAGTCACCTGCGTTCTTTAAACGCAGCTGGTTGCCCGTCAAGGTGAGCCCGTCTCACCGCAGCTCCATGAGGCACACGTGGCCGATGCCCCCGCCAGACCAGGGTCCACCCACGCCGACGCAGACCTGGGCGCTGCGAGGTTTCCCGCCGCTGCTTTTCAGAAGGAGATTGCCAGGTGGCTCTTTCACGGCACCCCCAATTGGGGTGAATTCCTCCTTCAGCTGACTACTTTCTCGGGTGGCCCGTCTGCCCTGCAAAGTAGCGAGAAGTCTGCTGGACTTGGGGTGAGCTCAGATTCAGAGTCAAGCTGCGGGGCAGGCCCCCTTCAAGCGTCTCGTCTGTCTGTCACACCGAGGCGAAAGAACGCTGTCTCGTCCTGGGTGATCTGGGGTCCGTTTATCAGAGTCTGCATTTTCACCTTGGCCGTTTTCGCATACTGTCATCTATTAGTCTTCCTCTGTTTGGGGGATCATCCTTGCCCTTGCATTTAATTGGTTCAAGGGTCCTAAATTAGAGTCCACGCTGAGGTCCCTAGGAAGAAAGGCTTGGTGACGTCCTCCTGACAAGCGAGCCATGGAAAGCTCTAGAGAGCACAGTCTACTCTGGAGGTCACCATGATTTGGGGTCCGCTCACACTCACTCACTCCCCGCCAGCGCGTCGATTCCGACTCACTGCAGCCCTCCAGGCTGCCTCATGGGTTTCAGAGGCTGTAAATCTGGAACAGAGAGCCTCGTCTTCCTCCCAGGGAGCAGCTGGTGGGTTTGAACCGCAGACCTTGTGGTTAAGCAGCCCACTGTGTAGGCCACTACGCCACAAAGGCTCCTTTGGAGCTGACTGGTCAACTTGACTTAAACGTGTCGGGAGTCCAAAGTAGGTGAGGCTCAGGCCAGGGCAGGGACTTAGGCATAAGGAAAACAAAAATTTGGAGGAGAAAAAAAATGCCTCCACTCAGGCATGCACAGGAACTTAACAAATTGGCTTCTTGTAGAGTTGATTTGGGAGGCGTGTTGACCTGTCTTCCGAAACATGTGTCCTGGGTTCTGTCAAACATCCAACTGCTGTGTGATCTCGGCTGAACCTCTCTGCTCTCAGTGGGTGTCCAGAACTACCTGCTCTCCATGGCTTGGGGAGTACAGCGCTAACAGAGAGGAGGGTGCTGGGGACCGAGTACCAGCTCAGCCCACAGCAGCCCTGGCGCCGACAGAAAGGCACCATCTGACCTGAGAGGGTGACAGGCCCGAGCGTTTGTCAGCTTGCTGTGCTGGAGGAGTCCCAGCCCCAGAGAAAGCAGAAGCTGCAAAGGGAAATGTCGAGTCACTCCTGTTAGCAATTTCCAACGCCCGAAACTGTGGTTCCTTGACATGCAACGCCTTGGTCTCCCATGCCCTTTCCTCAACACCAGAACCAGGCAGGCCCAGCTAAACAGATGCTGCTGGGTGCTGATGCTCCTGGCAGTGGGGAGGGAGGGCTGGTGCCTACCGGCACCTGTGGCTTTGGACCATGTAAAGAGTCAATGTCGGAGACTCCCTTCTGGTTGTGGCCAGCTGAAAGTGCACACTGTGCTTCTGTGCTTCGGGGTGGGGGCCTTCAGATCTAGGGCTAAAAGCTCCGGGGTGGCAAGGATGCTCCCCAGTGTGAAGTGCTGCCTGATCCTGGTACCCAGAGCCCTGGTGGGGCGGTGGTTAAGCATGAGACTGCTAATCGACAGGCGGTGGTGGGAACCCCACCCCCACCCCCACCCTCAGTCGCTCTGGGGGGAGGAGTAGGCCTCTGGGAAGGCCAGACTCAAAATCTCACTGCCATAAAGTCCATTCCGGCTAGGCGTTGTGGGCTGAGCCCCGCTGGTGTAGCGGTTGAGTGCGGGACAGCGGCCCACAGGGTTGGCGGTTCAAATCCAGCAGCAGCTCTCCAGGAGCAAGACCGGGCCTCCCACTGCCACCAGAGGGCAGTGATGCCCCTCCCCCCGCCCCCCCCAAAAAAAGGAAGCCTCGTATGTGCCTCTTGGAGCAGCTGGTTGATTTGAACTACTGACCTTGCGGTTAGCAGCCCAACTCATGAGCAATGGGGCAGTTCAAGCCTATGGGGCAGTTCTACTCTGTAGTTCTTTTGGGTCGTGATTTCTTGGAACTGACTCAATGCCACCAGGTTTGGGTTTGTTGTTAAGCCTGGTATCAAGCGACAACAACAACAATAACAACAAAGAGTGTTGAGTCACCTGTTGAGTAGCAAGAGAGGGGGTTGTTCCTCTCCCTACCCAGAGGTCCCCTACAGGTCATTGGAAGCCCATAAAGATGCAAGGGTAGGCACCAAATCAGGCCCAGAGCCAAGGGGCGGTACACCAAGGTTGGCAGTACACCTGATTGGCCCAATCTAGGCCAGGTGAGCGTAATTCAGCCAATGGAGTCAGCCAGTACCACTGATCACGCCTCCCCGCGGACGGCCCTTAAAAAGCTGGAACCTGGAGACCCCGGCCCTCTTTTCCCCCCAGGTTCTGGTCAGAAGAGCTGAGGTCTATTTCTCTGTCTCTCTCAGGCTTCAGGTCCCCACGCGTGTGTGGCTACAGTTCTGTGTTCAATTCACTGTAAAACCTGAAACGCCTTCTATCCTTTATAAAAACTCTCTTGCGTCACAAACCAGGCTTTGGCGTGAAATTCTTTCTCGTGCCAAGCCAAGAATCGAGGTATTTCCCACGGAGGAATCTAACCCCTCTGGTTCATGGCAATCCCACTTGTGTCTGAGGGTTTTCAATGGCATATTTTTCTGGTGACCACACCAGGCCTTTCCAAGACACCCATGGGTAGCCTCGAACCTCCAACCTTCCCATGGGAACTGAGCATATTAACTGCTTGCACCTGCGACTCCACGCGCTCCCATGGGGTGGGGGGTGTCAGTGAATATTTGCAGAAGGAAAGCATTGAGTGTGAACAACAGTGCCCAAGGGGGCTCTCTCTGGCCCTGAGAACCCGGCCCCGCCTCCTGGCATCCCTAACTCCAGTTGCGAGTCCCCACCTTTCCCCTCCCCCACTATAAGATTGTACTTGTGGGCATGCTGCTGCAAACACCCCTGGACCCCCTCTTCTGAACGAGTCAGCAAACACTTTGCAAGAAGGGCCCACGTCCCCTGGGGTGAGGGGTGAGGGTCTGGGAGGCGGCTGCCTTCATCGCTGCCCACGAGCGGGTTGTGGCTGGGCACGGGCTGCTTGGGGAGAGCAAGGATGGACTGGAATGGATGGCTGGGTGCTCCCTGGGCTCGGGCCCCACACGTCCCTCAATTTCACCCACCGTGGCCCCCATCGCCACCCCAGAGCTGCTTCTGGGGTCTGTGTTGTTGCAGTGTTGTAACCTGGCTCAGGGGGACCCCGCGCACACAGGCACGAAATGCCACCGGGGGCTGCACATCGCCTCGTGCCCCACGGGGCTGACCCACGGCGGTTTCACAGGCTGGATGTTGGAAGGCGGCCGCTCGGCCTTTCAGCCTGGTTCATCTTCGTCTGGAAGCCTCGCCAAGATGCCCAAGTCTCCACCAACAGCTGGTTGGGGGCTGCCCCCAAAGGGCATCAGCCAAGGATCAAATCAGGGCCTTCCTCCTGAAAAGAGGGACTGAGGCCACTGGACCACCAATCACCCCTTGGTTGGCCCTCTTGCACAGCGGCTCTCAACCTGTAGGTCGTGACCCCGGTGGGGGGTGGAACGACCCTTTCAGAGGGGTTGCCCAATTCTTTTTTTTAACAGGAACAAAATGACAGTGATGAAGTAGCAAAGGAAATAATGTTCTGGTGGGGGGGGGGGGGGTGTCCCCATCATATGGGGAACTGTATGTGTGACAGGGTGGCAGCGTGAGAAAGGCTGGGAATCACTGCTCTGGCAGGAGCCCCGGTGGCTAGCAGTTTGAAACCAGCAGCCGCTCCGAGGGGGAAAGACTTCCACTACCGTCAGGTGTTAAGTCTGGAAAACCCACCGAGGAGGGGGCAGCTCTATCCTGAACTGCAGGCTGGATGGCTGTGAGCTTGAGATGCAGGGCTGCAGGTGCCTAAAGGGTTAACGAGGAAGCTTCACTTTGCATTTGGCCTTGGAGTGGGGAACTCAGAAAGGTGAGGCCAGAGGACAATAGGTGTGTGTTTGCACAAGGTGTGGGACACTGGTTTTTCTCTCTGGGGGCCTGAGAAGGGAGAGCCCTGCCACGGCCAAGTTTAGTGTGACCTGTATTTCTTCCTACGTGTCCTGGTGGCATAGTGGGTGAGGGTTACGGTTAGGGTTAGCGGGTTACACCTGGACCTCTGTGAACTAACTGCAAAGTCAAAAGCTAAAACTGGGAGGAAAAAAGGAAGCTTTCTGCTCTCAAACACAACTCGTACAGAGTCGCAATGGATTCCGTGTCAGTGAGTTCGGGGAGGGTTTGTTTTGTTTTGGAGTTTTCCCTAAGCTGAGGTTCTCTGTGTCTTTTTTCTTATTAACTACACAGAGCTCTGGAACGTTCCAGATGCAGGCCGAGCTGTCTGAGAGCAGGCTTCCCCGTTGACAGCACTGACATGCAATGATGTCCTGCCCAGTTCAGGAGCCACACCCAGGGAGAAGTCACCAAGAGCACCAGGAGGCTGGCCGAGATAGCAGTCAGATCACGGCAGGGCCCTGCCAGTCCCGTGGGACGGCACCCTCGCACCCACAAACACAGTGGCCCTCTCCTGGCCTCTTTGCTCCTGTGCTGCTAACCCCATCCACTCGTCTTCCTGTTCTGGCCTTTCCCACCTCTTCAGGGTCTCATGGTCTCCAGCCTCCACGCCCTGCACGTATAGGTTGAAAGGGTAACAGCCAGGCATTTTGGCACCTCAAGAAAGTTACCTTCCATACAATTCCACAACCTTGTCATTCCATTTCTCCACCAGCTTTTTGAAGCCCCCTGGTACAGCCGGTTACCCAGCAAGCTAGGGAAGCATGGCTTGTCTGTGCTTATATCCTTAAGGAGCGACTACATGTTTCACCACATCCAAGAGGCTGCCACCGGCATAGCTGGCACCTGTGCCTCTCCCAACTGCATAGCACCTTCCAACAGCATCAAAGGTTCTTTTAAATTTTACAATCCTGCTGGGCTATGAGCCACAACGTCCGCAGTTCGAACCCACCAGCCGCTCCTTGAATGAAAGGTGAGGCTTTCTGCTCACCTTAGTCTTGTAAACCCACAGGGGCGGTTCTACTTAGTCTGTGGAGTCACTGTGAATAGTCTGAATTCGCTCAGTGGAGATGAGTTGGATTTGTAGGGGGCGGGGGGGTTGCAGGGACGGAGCCTCCACCAAGCAAGGCCAGGACAGGCTTTCTTGGGCGTTGTCACCTACAGTACCAGATTCGTGTTTGCGTGCTTGTTTTCACCACATCGCTGCTCGCAAAGCCCAAGCGGGTCACATTTCTGAGAGACCTGGCCCTGTGCAGCCTTGTGGGGATGGGACTAAGGCCCAGCCTCTCTCGAAATCCAAAAAGACCCCAAAGCGCGCCCCAGATCCTCGTGGGAGCAGACGGCGTCATCGCACTCCCTCGGTGAGGCACTGGTTAGCCAGGCAGGATGCAATCCACCTCCCCACCAGGCTCCTCTGGACGGGCATGGGCGTAAGTCCTGTCACATGGACACGGGGACTTCGGCCCTTCCAGGATGGCGATGTGGAAATCAAACAAGTACGTGCAAACGATGAGAAAGTTTGAGAACCCACATCACTGAAACAAGCACAAAGCCTCTTATGCATGAAAAGATATGAACCTCCCCCAACGTGAAGCACAAAGTAACCGTGCATGGCCGTGTATCGGGCACACTGCTAAGCCCCTCATGTGTATTCACTCTGTCTCTGAAGAGCCCTGTGAAGTAGGACCCATCATTAGTGTGCCTATTTTATAAATAGACTGAGGTGGGGGGGGGGAGCAACTACTCCAAAGTCCCTGTCATCACGTTGATTCCGACTGCCTGGATTACCCACTCGTCACCAGGGCTCCCCCTTCTGCTGGTTTCAAACAGCTGAGAGGTTAAACAACACCATCCACCATTCAACCCAATACACTGTTAGCTCTTGAGGATGCCCGATCTCCCCGGACCACCGGACATCTCAATGTGGACTGTGTGCAGTGGTCTTCAAATGCTGTCGCTTGGGGATCCTCTAAAAGACGTCTGAAAAGCAGTCAACCTCCTTGCACCACGTTAAGGCTGGTTACAGTGTTTCATTGTAACTTTAAGCAGAGGCCAAAGAGATTGCTTCCGGTGTCTGTTTAAATGCTGACTATAAAAAATAAAGCCATTAAACTACCCTTTCAAGTCAATCCGGCACCAAATAAATGACTGACCAGTTTGTCATCTACCCCATCCGTTTCTAAATGACATGAGATTTTTCCCTGGTCAGGAATGTTGTATTACTTCTCTTTCTTTGGCTCAAAACTCTGCTCAACTTGTCCTATGGCCTCTTCTCCCAGCATAATATACTTTGGGGGCACTGGAGAGGGAGGGGAGGTCCATGGTCAAATTCTTGCCTCTCCTGTGAAAGACTAACTCCCCAGTTACGTGTTGAACTCCTAACTGGAAGGTCAGCTGTTCAAAACCACCAGCTGCTCCTCGAGAGAAAGATGAGGCTGTCTGTCCCCATAAAGGGTTAGTCTCAGAAAGCTGTCGGGGCAGTTCTACCCTGTCCTATCCGGTCACTGTGACTCACAATCGGCCTCGTGGCAGTGCATTTGTTTTATGGGGGAGACTCGAGTTGGATTCCCTGTCAATGGGCCTCATGCACAGGCACGCATGCACGCACGCACGCACGCACGCACCCCCATCAGTGGAGCATCGCCTGGAGCTACAAGGTTTTCATGGAGCTTCCAGACTTAGACCAACTAGGAAGAAAGGCCTGGTGGCCTACTTTCACACATCAGCCGATGAAAAGCCGATGGAGCAAAACTACCTCGTCCACAATGGATGGCGGGAATAGCGTGGTCCCCTGCAGGGCTTGGTTCTTTCATTTCTGGGGTCCCCATGCATTGTGACTCAGTGGTGGTAACCAGCGACAACCAGCTGAACGTGTACGTCCCACTGCCTTTTAATGACTACCTTACCTAGCTCCCAGTAACACAAACCTGGTGCCCTCACACCCCGCCACCAGGCGATTCCGACTCCTAGCTCCCCTGCAGGGCAGGTCGCACTGGTTCTGTGGGTTTCCAAGACTCTTCATGGGAGGAGAAAGTCTCGTCTTCTTCCCTCGTGTACTGACACTGCCCTCCCAGTATCAAAAAAGCTCTGGATTGAGTTACCGTCACAAGTGTGAAAGCAAATGATAACTCGCAATAAAACAGCGTATGCTGCAAGTGTTGACAAAGCCTTATGAAGCATAAAGGTAATTCCGTATCGGAAGCCCATCTGTTGTGACACAGCCAGGAAGGAAAGGGCACGTGGGCTTGGGCGGGCTCACTCTTCCTTGGAGACAGGCGGCTTCTGTGATGTCATTCTTTCAAGTCACGCATTGACAAGGCCCGCATGGACAGCAGCACTAAGGCCCCTGCGCCAACACAGCGAAGAGATCGAGGTGCGTGCGCCTGGTCTCCGGGGAAGATGTGTCATGAGCTGGGTTTCATGCTCTGCAAACGGATTCCTCTCCCCTGATCTGTGCCCTCCTGTCAAATCTTAACACCTCCTGTCCCAGGAAGCACGCATTGCTACAGAGTAGCCAGTGTTGGACGTGGGGCCGAAGATCCACAAATGCAGAAGCCCAGCACCTCCACCTGCAGAAGCAATCGGCTCACTGAAAAGGTTCCTGGATAAGGAAGTGAGCAGGCTCTCTGCTGCCCTGATGAGCAAAAGGAAACCAACACTGAGTGCCTTCAAGGGACCCATGGGGGCCTGCCATGTGCCGGAGGAGAAGTGCCCTCTGCAGTTTTCAAGGGCTCAGTTTCAAAGAAATGTTGCCAGGCCTTTTTTCGCAGGTGCCTCTTAGGAGAGCGGAACCACCCATCTTTCAGTTTGCTTGGACTCCATTGCCTAGCAGGGGCCCTCAAACTTTTTAAAGGAGGGGCCAGTTCACTGTCCCTCAGACCCAAAACCAAAAAACTATGAACAAATTCACTACAGAGCCAGCATGAGTCGACTGCTAAGCAGGACAGGTAGTGGTGGCAAAAATACTGGGCAGGCCGAATAAATGTCCTCGGCGGGCTGCATGTGGCCCACGGGCTATAGTTTGGGGACCCCTGGCCTACAGACCCAAAAAACAAAAACCAAACTGCCCTCGAGTCAGTGCCAACTCACAGTGAGGAGAAGGTAAAACCACCCCTGTGAGTTTCAAAGACTTAACTCGTCTCAGGAATAGAAAGCCTCGTTTTTTCTCCTACAGAGCTTCTGGTTGTTTTGAACTGCAGATCTCATGGTTAGCAGCCCACTTGTGTAATCACTATGCCTTTGGGCTCCTATTGCCCAGAGAAGCAGATAATAAGTCCAGGGCAAATCCAACCATCTAGAGTACAGGCCCTCAAGTGAGAGACTGAGGGGTGCAGGAAGTCTACCCTCAGGTATAAGGGGCGTCGCCTCAAGTGCTCCCTCTTCCTTGGCAGTCCTGAAGACCACCTCCCTACTCCCACCTTTACTCCTGGTTCCAACGAGGGATTCTTGACCATCTACTTAGCCCAAGTGAGGGTTCTCACAGGCTGGTAAGTGCAGGGAACTTATTTGCAAGCCAGGGTCCTATCTGCCTAGCAACCCACCAAGTAGAACTTCAGGGACTGTACACATGGACAGAGAAAAGGCAGGCCAGCTCTGCACAAAAGGGCCTGTTCTCATGCAAATGGCCCGAGGCAAGAGGGTGAGAAAACAGACAGGAGGGGTAAGGCTCCAGGGGCCCATTCATTCCCCTAAGATGTTCCAGGATTCCTTCAGGGCGTCCTCCAGCCCTCAGGCTGCCAGCAGCAGAAGACCCCAGGCTGTCACTTGGCTTGAGACAGACATGCAGAGAGGCCAAGGGGCAGGTGGAGGGGATTCACTCACTTTCCTGGCTTTTCTAGTCCTCCTCTCCATATTCCAAAGGTTCTTTTGTTCTTGTTTAGAACTAAACAGAGTTCATTTTGTTGGGGAGCGGGGAGGGAGAACGGCAGCAGAGGTTTGCTTTTCTGGGAGGAATGAAAAGAGCAAGGGCTCTGCAGCTGGGACTCAGCAGGATTGAGGGGACCAGGTCAAGCCAACCTCGGGCAGGCAAAAGCCAGTGTAGGCGGCCAGCAGGGCTAGGTTTCCAGCCGATCTAAAGGCAGATGGCAAAGGCCCCCTGTTGGATGAGTGCAGAGAGACTCCAGATGTTAAGAGGGCTAAAACCTCCAGGAATCTGGGCCTCTCTTTTCCCCCCTGTAAAGTGACCATGTCCACTTCAGGAGCTTGCTGATGCGAGTCCACATGGATCATGCATGAATGGCACTTGATACCGTGTCCCGCCCGGAAAGAGCAACCACAAGGGGAATAAGCATGACGGAAGGCTTGAGTTCCATTCTGGGCCCACACACTCCGGGCACAATCTTCACCCTTGGGTCAGCGGCGTCATGGTGGTTACGAATTGGGTTGCTAGGTCAGCAGTTTGAAACCACCAGCTGCTCTGGGAGAGAGATGAGGTTTTCAACTCCCTGAAAGAGTGACCGTATCAGAAAGCCACAAGGGCAGTTCCACCTTGGATCTGGTTGCTGAGTCAGAACATTGGGCACTAGGGGTTGGATCTGAAAGTCAGTAGTTCAAAGCCACCAGCCACTCTGGGAGAAAATTAAAACTGCCCGCACTCAGTGGACTTATAGGAGAGAACAGAACTGCTCCATAAAATCCCCAAGGCTATAATTCTTACAGAAACAGACTTTACTCAGCAGCCCAGCATGTAACAACTGCGTGACTAGGGTTCTAAGAGCCCAGCCGAGACTATCCTAAAACTCTTGGAGATGGTGGCCCACATCACACACGCTCCCCAACTGGGCTCCCACACTCAGTTCCTGACATCACTGCACCCTCTCCAATCCCAATGAAGGCAGCAGCCCAAGTCCGGCAGGGAATGGAACAGGCTTTGCATCAGGCAGGTGCCCACGTGTCCGGCCCTGGGGCGCCGGTGGACACCGGTGAGTGGAGCCAGCGCCCTTGAGGCCTCTGCAATGCCTGGGCCCCCAGATTGCTTTGTCCCCACGATGAGCTCGAAATCGTGGTTTCCGGCGCATCTTATAGTTAGTTCCCAGGCACCGTGGTTTTGCGGACTTGGGAACAGGGCCACGTGGGCCCCAAACCTGGGGCAGCTCCCCGAGCGTTGGGTAACCATGCACCTGTGTGGAGTGGCCTTCCGCCCCGGGAGGGAAGGTGCGCGCGCACACGCGCGCACGCGCGCTCCGAACGCGGAATGCTGACTCAGCCCGGCGGCGGCTTTCATGCCTCTCCCAAAGCGGATGCTGCCGCCGCCGCCGCCGCAAAGTGGGGGGGAGGGGGGGGGAGAACACGCGGCACCCATAGCGCCCAACCATCTGCTCCCCGGGGCCTTCCGCGGCACCCCCGCCCGCCTCCCCCGGAAGGGTGCGCGTGTTGACGAAATTAGGGGAAGTGGGTGCTGGAGGAGGAACTCGGGGTTCGCGGCGCCGCGCGCGCAACTCACACCCAAACTGGAAGGAACCTGTTCTGCCCGGGGCGGCGTGGAGCCGCCGCAGCCGCGAGCACCGCGGGAGCAGCCCCGACGCGCGCGCGCGCCCCCTACATCCTGCGCCCTGAGCGGCGGGCGCTCCCGGGGGCTGCGAGTCAGAGGCAGCCCCCGGGTGCGCACGCGGCCGGGAATCCCGGGAGGGAGGGTGGCGGGCGCCTCCGCTCACCCCCGCAGGCCGGCGCTCTCCACTTGGATCGCATCAAAGCCCCCCGGGCTGCTCGGGTCCCGCGCGCGCGCGCGCAACGACCCCCGGGGCCCGCAAGGGAACGCGTGCTAAGGACTCCGGGGTCACTGGCCACGGTAGCCGCGAGGATCCCCGCCCCCCCACCCATCGCCGAGTCGGGACGGCGTAGGGATTACCTCCGGTGACCCCCAGGCCGGGGGCGCGCGCGGCGCGAGCCCGGTCCACGTGGGCGGGCGCGCGCGCGCCAGGACGGCCCCCTCCGCAGCGTTCGCCGCTCGCAGCGCTTGGTCGGCGGCGGCGCGCCCCCGAGGCCGGTGGAGACCGGCTGCAGCCGGTATAGGATAAGAGATAGGCAGCGTCTCGGGGGCCGATCGCGGCACACCCGGCTGGGTCGCTGGCGGCTGGGGTGGGGGGCGGGGGGAGGGCGTGGTGAAGGTGCCCGAGGTAGGGGGCCTGGGCGGGCACCGGAGACATTGCAGACTGAGCTCCCGGGACCAACTTGGATAGGCTCTGGGCCGCGCCCTAAGGGGTTAAGGCGGTGTCAATGTTACCGAGTGGCTTATAAAGAGGGGGAGGCCGAGCCTTTGCCCTATCGGGAACCGGTGGGGGTTTATTCTCTTCCCTTCTAACTTGGTGAGTTGGTTTTAATATTTTACATGTTTAAAGTTTGACTGTGGGATCTGGGTTGTTTTGTGTGTTTGTTTTTGTTTTTATCTTGTCATCTCTGTCGGGGGGTTTTCTTTTTGGTAGGGGAGGCGCAGGAAATCCGATCATTGGAGAGGTTATTCCGAGGGAGGGGGAAATATTCTTGACAGTCG
>PVJH01018917.1:24072-44092 GCA_004026705.1 Nesogale talazaci
GGCGGGGGGGGGGTTCCCCTGAAGAGCCCGGGACGTACACCTAGACGGCCCGAGCCATCTGCAGCTGACGCTGCTCGGGCGCAACTTCCGAGGGCTGCGGGGCTGCCGCCGCCGGAAAGCGCCCTTGCTTCGGCGGGGCTGCAGAGGACACTGTCCTTTCCATCGGGGATGCTGCCTGCTTGCTGACTCTTTTGAATTCCCCGCGACAGACAGGTGGAAGAAGTTTGTGAGGTGGCAGGTAAAAGTGTCACCGATAGGAACTCGAGCGTGGGTGGGGAGTGGGGTGGCAGTCTGCGAGCCACCTGGGAAGATCAGGAAGAACTGGGCAACCTGCAGCCCGCGGGGGGGACGCTCTGCGCCGCCAGGCGGCGGTGCCTAGCCAGGGGACAGTGTTTTAGGAGAGCTTACGGTTTTTGCAGATTATAGTCCGTGTTTGCAAAACAGGTAGAGTGCTTGCCCTAAGAAAGCTAGGGCAAGTCCATCAAGCCAAGTCCATTTACTGACCTTTTTTACCCCTTTTAAAATAATAAACAACAGCACACACACACACACACACACACACTCCTAGATTTCCCCTCCTGTCTTCCTCTCACTCTCACGGCTACCCTACAGCAGAGGGTAGAACTGCCCCCGTGGGTTCCCAAGACTGGCTGTATGGGAGCAGAACGCGCCCTCTCTCGCCCAGGGAACAGCTGGTAGTTTCAAACTGCTGACATTAGCAGCCCATGGGGACCCACTCGCCCCTCTCCCCTGAGGGTCTTAAGACAGGTCTTCCACGGGGAATCCTGAAACTTGGGGCTCAGGTTTCAACCTCGCAGTCTGGTCAAAAGCTGCTCCGGCAGCAATCAAGAGTAGGGTTCAGGGTTCGTTCGTTTTTGTCTTTTAAATGACTTAAATAGAAAACTCAAACGAACTTCACTTCAACACTGGTGGTTTTGACTACCTGGGCTGGACACAAGGGCCCAGTCCCTCCCCACCCCCAACACGAGTGCGCGCGCACACGCGCGCACACACACACCTTTCAGAAGACCGAAGCTCTCTAGATAGTACTTCCTCCTGAAGTTGTGCTTCCTCTGGAAGCCTTCACCCTTTCCACTGGGAGCCTGCACACACATACTTTCATGATGTACCATGACCTTACCTTTTACCTTTTCCGTTCACACTTCTCTCCACAATTCTGAAAACGTTGAAGCTGGGGGAGAGCAGATGCCCAGTGCCTCGGCAAAAGCCCCACCTCACGTAAGGTGATAGGTTAGAGTCAGGCGGCCTCAAACTTAACGCCCGCGGGCCACATGCGGCCCGCCGAGCACATTTATCCGGCCACCGCCGCCCGTCCCACTAAGCAGGCAACTCATTGCAGGCCCACAGTGATTTGCTCATAGTTGGTTTTTTGTTTTTCAACTATAGCCTGGCCCTCCAACAGTCTGAGGGACAGTGAACTGGCCCCCTGTTTAAAAAGTTCGAGGACCCCTGGTTTAGACAGTCGACGGCTACATGGAAGTCACCCAACGTGCCCAGCCCATATTTGACCTACTTCTTCCTGAAGAACATTGATTGGAAGGGAAGATGGCTGCTAGGCACAGGCTCTGCAGCCCGGTAGAGATCTGCAACTGGGGGAGACCTGAGAGGCTGACATCAATTCTTCACTCAACAGCAATAGACAAATCACCACTCTCCAGACCATGCCAACCCCTGGTGACCCTACTGAACGGGGTGGAACTGCCCCTGTGGGTTTCTGTAACTCTTTATAGGAACAGAAAGCCTCATCCCAGGAGCCTTTGGTGGTTTTGAACTGTTGACTGCTTCACTGGTAACCCCCCATGCAGCCACAAGGGCCTCCTTCCTCAGTTAATAGAGGATGGACCTTTCAACCCAGTAACCAAATTCAACAGATTGTGCTCACGACCTCTTGCAGACCAGTTCGGGCCACGTGAAGACTTCAGTGAGTTGAGATGGACCAGACAGGCCTTGAGTCCGTGACAAAGGAAGAATAGATTCTTAGGGTTTCCTTCTTCAACTCCCTTTGTTTGGGGTAGAAAACACTGGGGGAAGGGGGTACCCCTAAGGCACACAGCCACTCCACTTGCCCCACCAGTTAGATCCCATGCAGGAAACAAACTCCTTCCCATCAGATACTTAACCCCCCCGTGTCTACAAAGCCAGATGCCAACAGATAACTTCCCTTGCCCAGAACTCAAGGGACTTCCAACTGTATTCAGCCGTGTGTTTTGTTTGCTCAGGCCGATGGATTTGTGAAGCGGCTTCAGCTGCTGCTGGTTGAATGGGCGAGCTCAGGAAAGGTTTGTGCTGCCTCTAGGGTTGGCCTCGCTGGGCCGTGGTTGCACCAGGAGAGGGCTGGAGGTTCATTCCTTCAGGAGTACCAGAGAGAGAGAGACTTATGCGTTCAGCATGGCTTCTCTCTCTCTCTCCCTCTCTCTCATCACTACGCTGGTGGGAGTAGGAAGCCCAGCCTTGCTCCTGGAGAGCTGCTGCTGGATTTGAACCGTCAACCCTGTGGGCCGCAGCCCCGCACACAACCACTGCGCCACCAGGGCTCAGCTTCAGCATATGTCTTTAGAGCACAGCAGATCATGTGGATTCTCACTCCCAAGTAATCCCAGAGGACCAATGGAACTGCTCTCTTGGATTTCTGAGCCGGTATTATCTTTATGGAAGCAGCGAGCCTCAGCTTTAACCACAGTGGCCATTGGGTTTGAACCACCAACTGTTGGGTTAGCAGCTTAACGCTTACCTGGGCTCCTCTCTGCTAAGCACATACTAGGACCAACTGCTCTGGTAGGCCCTAGGTCAGTCTGCAAAGAGCCCTGCAGTACGTCTCAGGAATCGCGGCAGTGCTTCCTTCTGTTTGCACATGAGGTCAGAACTAGCCCGAGGTCCCTCACAATGACACCATCTTTCCTGTAGATGTATGTTGATACATCGAGGATAAAAGACCTGGTGGCTTAGCGGATTAATGTGAGCACAGTTCAAAACTCTCTTAAGCTGGTTCGTCAGGGAACCAAGTCTTGTCTCCTTCCATAAAGAGCTCTTCCACTCTGTCCTGTCAGGAGTTGAGTCAGAAACACCTCAGACATCTGTGATAGTCTCTATTATTCCATGTCCCTTAGAGAAAACACTCCTCAGTTTCCAAACTAAACACAACAGCATTCTCATAGAATGCCCGGGGGAAGATGAAGGCGTTGACTTTGGGTCTCCTTAGCCCTGGAGGATTATCTTACGGGAAGACCGCTCTGCCCTCCCCACCCCTGACCATGGTGGCAGTTTTTCTCTGGATTGCTCTCCAGTAGAGTGCAGACGTAAAACAAAGCAGAGTTTATTTAAAACAGAATAAAAACACCTGAAAGCGATCAATCACTGCAAGTTGGAGTGGACCATCATGGATCCCAGGTAACCAGCAGTCAGCTTCCTCACGCCTCCCTCTGCCAGGACAGTGCCACGTTGGCATGTTCGCTGTAGCCCAGGTTGGGCCATAGAAACAGCCACCAGTTGGCCCCGAGTCACGTGATTAAAACCAGACTCACAGCTCTCCAGCCCACGCTGACTCCCAGCGACCCTCTAAGCCCCGGTGGATGTGCCCCTTGGGCTTTCTGAGACTAACGCTTCCCGGGAGTAGAAAGGTCCTTCTGTGTCCTGGGCAGTGGCTGGTGGTTTCAAACTGTGGACCTTGCTGTTAGCAGCCCAACGCGAAACTCCTTCGCCACCAGGGCTCCTGCCTGAGTCAAATAGTGTGGGTGGGCTGAACTCTGGAAAGAGGGGGGCTATGTAGTCTTCAGTATGATGGGGTGCCTTATTATCAGCAACACTTAGAGTCCCAGAGGCAGACCACCTGTCTGTTGCTTGGCTGTGATCTCCCCAGCAGCAGCCATCAGTCTGATGTGTCTCCCAGTCTACATGCTATTAAATATACAGGGAAAGGCTGTGTGCAGGGAGTGGGTGAGGACCCCCATGGAACTCCCAACATTGTTTTTCCCAGGACATGTAATGTAATTGAGGAAGTAAGGTTCTATGAAAGCGGCCGATAGCTGAACTTCAAGCAATACCTCCTGATGGGGAGGAACTGTTTAGATGGTGGTGGTGGTGGTGGAAGGAATCCTTTATGCGGGAGAGTGTTTGCTGGTGCAGGGCCTTAACTCACTCTTGGGGGCAGGAGACAGGCTGGGTGATCTGTCTGCCTTTGAGGATATCCACAAGCCCCTGGCTGTGGAGTTGACTTCTAACGCTGGCCACGCTGTCACGTGGAATAAAGCTGCCCTGAGGGTTCTACGGCCTTGCCTTCTGGAAGCAGACTGCCATGCCTTTCTTTAGAACCGCCGACCTCTCTCTCAGCTAGGAGGTGATGGCTTCACCACCGCCTACCAGCTACAGAGAAGACAGCCGGGTGAGGGAAGGGCGTGGCCAAAGCCTGGGTAGTTACAGACCAGAGGACATGCCCCATTCGGCTGTGGCCCTTGGGTCCAGTGTGAGATCAGGCTACGGAAAAGGGGTGGGGGCTGGTGGATGGAAGACACTGAAAGTCCCAGGGATTGACAGGAAGGCCCTGGGACGTTCCCTGAGCCTTCTCTGGATACACGACCATGTAGGCAGCTACCCAAGCAGTTTTTCCAAAGTGTCATGACCCCGAGTGGCAGAGGAGGACTCCCTCACCCCACCCCCAGCCCTCTGGGTGGCTTGAAGTGGGCCCCCTTTCACTAGCCGGCCAGGCGGTGAAGTACATGCAATACAGAGGTGCCAAAGACCGGAGGAGCCCACAGCCCGGGTAGCGTCGGCTGAATCCCAAGGTCAGCCATTCAAAAGCAGCAGCCTCGTCGGAGAGTCACAGACTTGGAAAGCCACAGGGAAGGTTCTACCCCGTCCAGTAGACCCACAGTGTACCGGGACCAAGCTTTTTGGAAGGACCCGACAGCGGCCGCCGCCACTTCCCTTTCAAGGTCCAGGGTCAAAAGGCCCCTCTCAGTATTTGAATGTAGTTCTTTTGCATCCAAACTAGGTCCTCACCCTTCCAACCCCCTCATTCCCCCTGGGGCGTGACACAGCAAGCCGCAGAGGCCTTCACTGCCCCTCGCAGGGGCTTCTTAAAGCACCTTGTATCCTCGAGTCCAGTCCAGCTCACGAAAAAAATCCAAACCTTTGAACTTCCAGTCGATTTGGACTTGTGGTGAGCCCACGGAACAGAGTAGCCCTCTCCCCACGGGTTCCAAGGCTGCGGCAAGCCCTTAGGAAAGCCCCACTGCCTCCTCTTTCTCTTGGTGAGTTCGAACTGGCGACCTTTCAGTGCACAGTGGATCGTTTTAACCATTGTGTCATCAAGGCTGCTTTCCTCAGATGTCTCCAGGGACCCGGTTGGAAAAATTCAGCAACAGGAAGCGTCTGTGGTTTGGGTTTTGACACCTGGTGGGGGGACTCCTAGCCTTTTGCTAAAGAGTATCAGGCCGCATCAGCCCCCAGCTGTGGCAGTCCCAGACGCTTGTCTCACTGTCACTTTTTCATTGCAGATCAAGAATGACCCAGAAGAAACCAAAGTTTTACTCCAGAGCCAATGTTTACACTCAAGTGCCTGACGGAGGATGGGGCTGGGCCGTGGCCGTTTCGTTTTTCTTCGTCGAAGTCTTCACCTACGGCGTCATCAAATCATTCGGTGTCTTCTTCAAAGACTTGAAGGACAGTTTTAATGAGTCCAATAGCAGGATCTCATGGATAGTCTCCATCTGTGTGTTTGTCTTAACGTTTACAGGTTAGTACGTCTTTCAGCTTCCCCAGGGGTAAGCCCCGATGGATGGGCCTCCCGACCTAATGGAACTTGGGGTGTCGTGAGGTCTTTCCTTCTAGGGGAACTGCTGGTCCTTTCTGGCCTCGGTGAAGGGATGTGGCTTTATTTGTAGGGAGTGCTGGCCAGAGACACGATACACTGAAGAAAACACCCATCTTTGCTAGCTCCAGATGCCTGCACTAGCCCAGGTGTACGAGCACAGGGGTGTCAGGCATGCATATCTCGCAGAGACTACACGGGACTGAAAGGGCAGCAAGGAGGCCGGTCCTGTGGGGATACAATCGTTTTCTACAACAGCTGCCTCTGGAAACCTGAGACCTAGTACTCCCTGGTGTCATCCTAAAGCCACGCTTCGGGCAGCAGGTAGAAACGTGGCCCGTGGAGACAGGAAAAAGACGTGGATTGTATGTGACGACATGACGTCCACTCAGACACCGTGGTCCTCGGGTGACTCTGGGTTTCACAGGTGAACCCCTGTGCGACACGATCAAGTAACTGCCGTCGGCTTTTGGTACGCTGCCTAACAGGCCTGCTTGGGCCATGCCGGCGAGGTCGGGAGTGGGTGAGCCTGTTGTCGGTGGCAATATGCAACTGCGCGTTTTCTGAGAGGGACAGGACAGTGGAACTTCAGAAGGTGGACCTCAAAGCCCTCTCATGAACTTCACCCCTCACATTCTCTCGAGGAATGACCATCTTTCAAGTGGTCGAACGCTTCTGAGAATGGAGTTTTCAGCAGTAGACAGCAGTATCCCCGTCTGGTTTTGCCTACTGGGTAAAGAAGGCATTTCTGGTATTCGTCCTCATACTCCGCGGTGACTCCGAGGTTCATGAGTGAGCTCTTACTTGCAGTGGGATTGTGCGTTGCTGTTGAGAACTGCTGTCCGGGGGCCTCCTGGGTGAAGAAAACCTGGAGACCGGTCCATACCACCCCCCCTGAAGGATTGCAGATGGGACCAGAAGTTTTTCATTGGCTGAAGATTGGAAGAAGATGGCCGGATCTTTCGTCCCGTCTGTCTTCATCTGGAAGTCCCCCTGAAGCCTTCCCAGCATCCCAGCAACATCCCAGCCTATCAGCACACAGGCGGAGCTGGGTGGGAGGTGGCAAGGCTGGCTGGGATTGGAACGTGGATCTCCTGCACGGAAAGCAAGAATTCTCCTGCCACGCCACCCGCTGCTTCTTTCATATGAAAGCATCTGAGTTTTAAATTGCAGGATGGCTTACTTTCTCAGGAAGAAAATTTGAATAAGCAACTAGCACTGAAGACATTTGGGAATCTGTATGAAAAGAAAACCTGGCAGCTTAAGCTTTAGTTCTTCTGGCAATTTAAGAGAACAACGTAGTCGATCTCAAGTTTCTCTTAAAAAGCAATTTTTTTCTCTTTTGTCAGTCGTGTATTCTAGTAGCCAATGCTCTGAGCCAACAACATACAGCCTAAAAGTCATGTTAGGACTTTGATTATGAGCGGCTGACATGCATAAGAGTATTACAGACGGACTCTGGCAAAGTCTAATCCCATTTTTGTTTTCCTGTCCAGTCACGCATGAATCCCCTCGAGCCGGATTTGCCTCACCTTGAACTAGAACTCCACCCAGCATGCTCTGCGTTCCCCCAAACTCTCAGTTGGTCACATCTCAGCTCACTGCCATCAAGTTGATGACGACTCGTGGTGACTATTGGACAGAGGAGAACTGCCTACCTGTGGGTTTCTGAGACTGTAACTCTGTACAGGAACCGAAAGCCTCGTGCTTCTGTGGAGTAGCTGGTGGCTTTTAACTGCCAACCTTAACATTAGCAGCCCAATATGTAACCCACTCACCACCGGGGCTCTTCTAATGGGTCAGTATTGATGTTAGCTTCCGTAACACCTAACTCAAAACCTGATTGGCCAGATTAGAAGATAGTTGGCAGAAGAACTGGGGCCCTATTAGCATGGTGGGCTAGGAACCCCTAGCAGTTGGAACCCCGCCCAGCAGCTCCTGGGGAGAAAGATGGGACTGTCTCCTCCCATAAATAGTGAAAGACTTGGACTGAGCCCCGGTGGCGTAGTGGTTGTGCGAGGGACTGCGGCCCACTGGGACGGAGGTTCAATTCCAGCAGTGGGGCTGGGCCTCCTACTCCCACCACCGGAGAGCAGTGATGCCCCCCCCAAAAAAATATTGAAAGACTTGGAATTCCAAAGGGACAGTGCCACCCTCTCTTCTGAAGTCACTTGTGGTTGGACACAATTCAATGGCAGTGAGCTGGGTTTTTAAAAAATATTATTGAGGCATAATAATAGGGGGTCATTAATGTTTCGGTGGCTGCACTTTCAGTCTGTATGTGGGAGTCTGCGGTTGGACTCCTGGAAAAGGAACCCCAGCACCATCATCATCTGCTGGCCAAGGAGCCCTCATTGGATGCCTAGATGCTAAACTGCCATGACTGTTGTTAGGTGATCGTCAGCGAAATTTTATCTGTGTGTGATATCAACGATAGTCTTCTAGAATCTGCTCATTCTTTGGGGTCACCTTTCTGTTGGGAAAAGTGGCATGTCGGGCTCTCTTCCCGTCAGTGGGCCAAGTAGCTGTCTTCCAAATTTCTTGACGGAGACAAGGGAGTAAAAACGTAGCTGAAGATCATCCAACAGTTGCAGCAATATCCTGACAGGGTTCAGGCCGGATTCAGAAGAGCACATGGGACAAGGGGTTTCACTGCGGATATCAGATGGATGAGGCTCAAAGAATTAACAGCGAGATGTTTACTTGTGTTTTATTGATCATGTTATGGTATTTGACTGTGGCCAAGAACAAGTGACAGATAGCCTTGAGGAGAATGGGGATTCCAGAATACTTCATTGTGCTCACGGAGCACCTCTCCATGGATCAAGAGGCCCGTTGGGAGAACAGAACAAGATAATACTGCCTGGTTCAAATCAGAAGTGGTGTGCTTCAGGTGGTATCTTCTCACCACACGTCTTCAGTCTGTATGTGGAGCACATCATCAGCTGGATGTAGGAAAGAGAAGACGGCCCCAGGAGGGAAGGAAGGCTTATTAAACAACCCGAGGCCTGCAGGAGACACAGCCTTGCTTGCTAACAGTGGGGACGGCTTGGGGCACCTGCTGATGTTTATCAGAGATGGCAGCCTTCAGGATGGATTACAACTCCATGGAGAAGACCAAAACCCGCCCACCTGGACCAAGAGGTCACCTCACGATAGATAAGTGGAGAAAAGGTTGATGTTATCATGGGTTTCATCTGGCTCGGATTCACAATCAACGTTCATGGGAGCAGCAGTCAAGAGGCCAAACTATGCGTCCATTGCATTGGGTCAGTCTGATGCACAAAGACCTCGTCCAAGTGTCCAAAAGCCAGGATGCGAGAAGACTAAGGCACACTTCACCCTACCACAGTATTCTCAATTCCCTCCTGTATGTGAAAACTAGACATCAAATGAGGAAGACCCAAGAAGAATCAATGCCTTCGAATTATGGTGCTGGCTGGCAAAGACATTCCAAGTACGACGGGCAGCCAAGCGAACCAACAAAACCTGTCTTGGAAGACGTACAGCCAGAATGCTCCTTTGAGACGTAGACGGTGAGACTTCACATCACATACTTTGGACATGTTATCAGAAGAGTCTAGTCCCTGAAGAAGGACGTCATGTTTGGAGACGTAAAGGGGCAGAGAAAAAGATGGGTGGACACCATGGCTGCAGCCAGGGGCTCCGGCATAACAACGGTTGTGAGGACGGTGCCGGACTGAGCGGTGTTTCATTGCTGCGAGTCAGAACCAACACAACGGTACCTGCCAACAACCACGACGCTGAGCAGGATGCTGAGTTGAGCTTCCAGACGAAGAAGAAAGGACGTGATGACTTGACTGAAGATCAGCCGGCGCAAACACTGTGGGTCACAGTGGTCTGTCTCCTCTGCACCTCTTCCCGGAGGTGCTCGGGACCGGCCAGCATTTGCTCTGCTGAAGCCTGGGCTCTGCTCAGAACCAGGCAACCACAATGAAGCCAGGAGAGTGAAGGAGGAAGCTAAGCAAAGTGCACTTCGTCAGCTGCCGTGACCTACTGTAGGTCTCACTGAGAGGTCCCCACCGTCAGAAGAAATGCCCTAAGTGGAACTTTGTGGCAACAATCCCACGCACCAGGTATACAGAGAAAATTACTCAAACAATCCTGTCTGAGCCATCATGAATTCCTGGTGAACCTTTTTTTTTTATTTTTCCCAAAAGTAAAACCCTTTCCTTTTCAGTAAAGCCATTGTCATCTCCAGCATGAATCACAAATCAAATGCATACCTCACTTTGAAGGCATTTTGTGAGGAGTCAAAATCTTTCCTCTGAAAAAGGCAGGCCTGAAGTTTTCACACGAGCCCTCCTGTTCTCTCTTCAAGGAGCCTGGAGGATAGTGTCCGAATTCAACAAATTAGAGTCCCTCAGGAAGTTCTCTCTCGGGTTGATTCTAATGAATCTGGGTTGTTTGGGTTTTTCCCCCTCTCATGAGAGATCATAATTTTAAAGTTACCTCTTTGTTCACTAAGAGGATCTAAGAACAAATAGTCAATATGAAATAAATAAAAGAATTCCTCAAGTGGCTTCAGTAGGCAGTGTGGGAGATTGATTATGCACTGACACTGCCCCTCCACATTCCAGACGTGAAAGGGGAAGTGAAGACCAGCACTGCTGAAGTTAAAACAGCGGTTCTCAACCTGTGGGTCACCGCCCCTTTGGGGGTCGAACGACTCTTGCACAGGGGTCGTCCGATGCCTCACAGTAGCAAAGTGATGAAGTAGCCACGAAAGTCACGTGGGGGCTGGGGGTCGCCCCCACTGGAGGCACGGCGTGCAAGGAGGGCAGGAGGCAGGCAGAGAACCACTGGGTGAAAAGATGACCTGTCTGTTCTTTCCATGCAGCGCCCCTCTCCACGGTCCTGACCAACCGATTCGGACACCGGCCCGTGGTGGTAGTGGGAGGACTGCTGGTCACCACGGGGATGGTGCTGGCCTCCTTCTCACAGGCCGTGTACCACATGTACATCTCAGTCGGGCTCATCTCTGGTAAGTGCTTCTCCTCCAGTCAGGTTCCCGAGGGACGTCCTTTTTGGGTCGGAAGAGGAAGGTGGGCACTGAACACCCATCCGGCTGGTGGGGGCCAGACCAGTGCTGGCCTGACAGCCAAGGGGGGCAGTTCCAAGACACCCAGTCGCCCCGAGGGAAACCAGCCCCGGAGTCCACTTCCGCCAGGCCCCGGCCTTGAAAACCCCACTGAGTGCTCTGCACACGGGCTCACCATGAGTGAGCACTGTCAAAGGCAGGTCACACCAACTACAAAGTCTATAGCTTGTATTTCTCCTTTATTGGCTTTTTCCTCCAAAATTAGAGCCTGGCATTTGATTAGGGCGTATGGATTCCAGGCGACAGCACTTGTAGTCTCAAGTGCCCAAGTGCCAAGGTTGTTTGGGTTTTTTTTTTTAATTCACCAGTGATAATTTCTCTTTGGCTTTATTTTTACATCGTGTCTAAAAAACACCAATTTGTTTATTCATTCATGCATTCATTTATTTATAAGACATCATTTTAGGGCTGAGCCCTGGTGGCGTAGTGGTTGTGCACAGGACTGCGGCCTACTGGGATGGAGGTTCAATTCCCGCTCACAGGAGCAAAGGCTGGGCCTCCTACTCCCACCACCTGGGCAGTGATGCCTTAAAAAAAAAAAAAAGACATCATTTTATTTGATTCTCTGGAGTGAGTGAGTATTTCTCTAACCAGGAATCTGAGGACCTTCGGCTGTAGAGGAGGGCCCGAGATGCTAGACTTATCCTTGGGGCTGAGTAATGGTTTTTTTCCCCGAAAGAGCGTCCACACGTTGGTCGCTGACGATAGATATGGATATTTCGTTAAGACGCACGTGCTTTCCTTTGTTACGATCCTACAAATATCCAAAAACTCATTTCCAAAAGTCAAACGGTCTTACACAAAAACTATATTCAATAGCAGTTGTGTCTCAGCCACCAGAAGGAAGGGCTTATAAAGATGCTGAGTTGAAATAAATGAATCAGGAAACATACACACTGTCGGCAGGATCAACAAGATTGGAAAGTGGTTCTTTGGAGTGATTGGTGGAAGGAAAACCATTCCTTCACCATGTGACAAGGGAAGATGCAAATAACCCAGAGAGGAAGTGGGATGGGAGATACTGCAGTAGAAGCACCTACAGTAAAAAAGATAGCAACAGTAGGAAAAACTAACCTTCAGCAAATAGACCATTTTCTAGAAATACACTACCTGCCTAAACTAACACAAACTGAGGTACCTGCAACCAAAGAAGAAATCGATGTTAGAAAAACATTTCTGGGAACAACAGCAAAGAAGTCCTTGCCTGGACGGCTTCACTGGGGAATTCTAGTGAGTGTTCAGAGAAGAGTTCACCTCCGTTCCACTCAGACTCTTCCAGAACACCGGGAAAAGGAAGGAACACTCCCGGTTAATTCTGTGAAGACGGCATGACCATGATGCCAAAGCCAGGCAAAGACACCACTAACGAAGAAAAAACAGACACGGATATCCCTCATGATGAACATGACCGAAGTCGGGTATTTTCAGGAACCTTCTATGTGGACAATGAACATGCATGACTGCAGAATGGATAGCTTTGAAGGACTATGTTGGAAAAAAGTATTAAATGTACCACGGGCTCCCAGAAGAATGAACAAGTCAGGCTGAGCCCTGGTGGCATAGTGGTTGAGTACAGGACTGCAGCCCATTGACTTGGTGGTTCAAATCCAGCAGCAGCAAGGCTGGGCCTCCCATTCCCACAAGAGGGCAGTGATGCCAAAAAAAAAAAAAAAAAAGAATGAACAAGTCTGTGCTGCACGAAGTACAGCCAGAATCCTTCTTGGAAGCCAAGAGGGCAAGCCTGCTACTCGGGCACCTTAAGACGTGACACCAGGAAGAGCCAGTCCATGAAGGGGGCCAGCATGCTTGGCGTAACGCGAGCTCAGCAGAGAAGAGGAAGTCTCTCGTTGAAATGGGTTTATTTATCATTGAACACAAACCACAACATTCACTGCCATCGAGTCACTTCTGATTCGGAACAGCCACCCACCGGACAAGGCAGCAGCCCTGGTGTTAGTGTTTGTTCGTTTTGAATGTTGGTTTCTGAGACTCTTACTCATGATGGAAGTAGGACGCTTCATACTTCCCCCACGTGTCACCACAGCACCGCCAGGGCTCCCGCCATCCACAATGGGCTTGGCAACGGGGGAGATGGTGAGGAGGGCCCGGGACCCGGAAGCACTCCCTTCTGTTGTGCGCAAGTTCACGGTGACTCGGGACCGATTACCTGGCACCAAGTAGCAACGTCCCTCGTGAACACAGATGCAAAAACATCCCGCAAACTTCCAGCCAGTAAAATTCAACAGCATGAAAACAGAAACAAACAAGCACTAGGCCACCACATAGCAGGCAAGGATGGTTTAACATGAGACAACCAAGCCACAGCATCAATGAAACTCAGGAGAAGAACCACACGATCCACTCATTCCATGCAGAACAAGCACTTGGTGAAGTCCAACATCCACTCCTGAATTTAAAAAACCCAAACAAAAAAACTAGCAGAATAGGAAGAGGGGGGAAATTCTCTAACATGACTAAGAGCATATATTTAAAAAATCAGCAACCAGTATTATTCTTTATGGAGGGAGACCAAAAGCACCTGCCTTAAGAAAAGCATCTTCTTTCAGGACCAGTGATGAGAGTGGCGTTACTGAGAGGGTGGAGGGAAGGTGGAGTAGAAAGAGGGAAGGCTCTCCATAGACCCTCCTCCCTGGGGGACAGACAACAGGGAAGTGGGTGAAGGGAGACATTGGACAGTGTACAATAGGACAAAAAATAATAATTTCTAAATTATGAAGGGTTCATGAGGGAAGGAGAAGAAATATGAGGAGCTGGTACCAAGGGCTTAAGTAGAAAGAAAATGTTTTGAGAATGGTGATGGCAACAAATGTACAAATGTGGTTGGCATACAATGGATGGATAGATGGATTGTGATGAGTTGTATGAATGAACCTCCCTCATTTAAAATTATTTAAAAAGAAAAGAAACGCATCGTCCCTGAATATTGGAGGATCCTGGTTGAGCAAAATTCAAAGCTTTAAAAAAAAAAGGAAAAAGACCAGAGATTCTGGTTGGAAAGAGGAAGTCCCGAGACAACTGCCTGGAGACATCATGGCGGCAGCAGACTCCAGTAGCCGGGCACCATCTAGTTCCTCTGGTCTTGGAGGCAGCTGTGGTGCCTGCAGTGTACTGACAGTCAGGAACCAGTGTTGATACCACAGCCATGTTTGGGTTGCCGTGTGTGGGCACAGCACTATGGCAGCTGGCTGGCACCCTGAGATGACCATAGGGCTTATTCACACTTCTCGAGGGACTGGCGTCTTTTCCCTTGCGACGTCACCTGTCTCCAGAAGGGATGGCCTGGCAGTCGGCGCGTGGGGTATAAGAGACAGACGCGAAAGCCCAGAGTCTGAGAACCCCGCCTTCCACATCCATACGTGGTTCTCACCACGCGGGTTGGCTTCCCCTCACAGGTTTGGGATACTGCTTCAGCTTCCTGCCCACAGTCACCATTCTGTCGCAGTACTTTGAGAAGAGGCGCTCGGTGGTGACGGCGGTGGCCTCCACGGGAGAGTGTTTCGCAGTGTTTGCTTTCGCACCAGGTATGTGGCCCGCAGGGGTCGGTGCATGCACTGGGGATGGGGACGGGGGTGGGGAGGCACTCGGCTCGTCTGGTGGTCAGCGCAGGGGTGTTGAGTGAAAGGTTGCTGCCTCCTGGTGGTGCACTGGTTGAGCGTCTGCTCCCACAGAGATTTGAACTCCCTGCAATGGAGTCCGTCTGGACTCCGGAGACCCTGTGAGACAGGGTGGAGCTGCCTCTGTGGGCTTTCCAGACTGTAGCTCTACAGGAATAGAAAGTCAGTCTCTCGAGGAGTAGCTGGTGGTTTCGAACTGCTGGCCTCCCTGTTTGGAGGCCAACGTGTAACCTCTGTGCCACCAGGGCCTTGGGACTCTGATAGAGACCCTGACCCAAGAGCACCTAGGCCCAACAGAGAGCTTGCTTTAACCTTGTTTTCCAGAACATTGGTAGGACACCTCCCCTTCCCACTTCCCACTTCAGGAATTCAGACCCTTGTCTTAGTCGCAGGCCCTGATACGTGGAGACTTCAAAGTGTTCGTGGGAAAAA
This sequence comes from Nesogale talazaci, assembly GCA_004026705.1. Lineage (NCBI taxonomy): Eukaryota > Metazoa > Chordata > Mammalia > Afrosoricida > Tenrecidae > Nesogale > Nesogale talazaci. The sequence continues at coordinate 39,089 of PVJH01018917.1, forward strand.
TGGAATTGAGACCAGAGAATTTCCCCCCCGCACGTGGAGAAGGCCCTCGTGTGAGACCCATTACCCTGAAGCCAGTTCCAATCCTGGGGATCCCAGTGGCCCCCAGAGCACAGAGGAGACCCGTCCCCACAGGACTCCCAGGCCTGGCATCATACCAAAGCATGTCGCCACGTTTTTCTCCCACGGAGACGGCGGTGGGTTTGAACCAGCAGCCTTCCCCGCAGCAAGCAGACGCGAGCCCCGCACTGCCACCAGTGTCCCTTTCAGGATAAAACAAAGTAACTAGCTCACAGCCAGCAAGGCGATACTGACTCCTGGCCATCCTGCAAGGTAGGGCAGAAGTGCCCGGTGGCTTCCCCAGACGCGCAATCTTTCTGAGGGTAGGAAGCCTCTTCCGTAGACCCTCCTCTGTGTGGCCCCAGGTCAGTGACTGGCCAGTGATTGGTTCTCTCCCCCCACCCCTCGCCCCCCGCAGCCATCACCGCCCTGAAGGAGCGCAATGGCTGGAGGCGCAGCCTGCTCTTCGTGGGCCTGCTGCAGGGCAACCTCGTGGCCTGCGGACTGCTGCTCCGACCCATCGTGATCCGCCCGCCAGGCTCCCCGCCGACGGCGCCCCAGGAGCCGCGCAAGGAGGCGCAGTGCATGCTGGAGAACGAGAAGACGCGCACCTCCATCGACTCCCTGGACTCGGGCGTGGAACTCACTACCTCACCGAAGAATGTGCCTAGCCATGCCGGCGGCGTGGCGCCCGAGCCGGGGACCGAGGGGCGGCAGAGCCTGGTGAGGGGCGTCTCCGGGCGGAGCCGGCAGCCGACCCCCCTGCTCGACTTCTCCATTTTGCGGGAGAAGAGTTTCATCTGCTACGCCCTGTTCGGCCTCTTTGCCACCCTGGGCTTCTTCGTGCCCCCCCTGTACGTCATCCCCCTGGGCGTCAGCCTGGGCCTGGAGCAGGAGCAGGCGGCCTTCACCCTGTCCACCATGGCCATCGCCGAGGTCTTTGGGAGGATCGGCGCCGGCTGCGTCCTCAACCGAGAGCCCATCCGGAAGATCTACATCGAGCTCTTCTGCGTCGTCCTACTGGCCGCCTCCCTGTTCGCCTTCACCTTTGCGACTGAGTTCTGGGGTCTGATGGCCTGCAGCGTCTTCTTTGGGTGCATGATGGGGACGGTGGGAGGCACCCACATCCCGCTGCTGGCTGAAGAGGACGTGGTGGGCATCGAGAGGATGGCCTCCGCCGCCGGTGTCTATGTCTTCATCCAGAGCGTGTCGGGCCTGGCCGGGCCCCCGCTGGCAGGTAATTCACACCCTCCACCTCTCGCTAGCCCCCCCCGGCCGTCGCTGCGCCGCCTTGCTGACCCAGGCTTTCAACACTGGAGTCCTGATGGCATGATGGGTTACGTGTTGGGCTGCTACCCGCAAGGACAGCAGTTCGAATCCATCCGCCGCTCCTCGTGAGGAAGCTGAGGCTGTCTGCTCCTCTAAAGCTCTGAGGCCCCGGGAAGCCACAGGAGCAGGGTCGAGGCCGCCCTTAGCATGTTGGCGTGGACTCGGTGGCAGTGAGGGCAGCAGCAGTGGCAGCCTGGCAGCCTGGCCACGTGGTAGAATCCTCGCTTTGATGCCCAGCCACTGTCCCGTCGGCCTGTGAGCCAGGAGGGTGCTGACCCAAGGCCAGCAGAGCTGCCGGCCGCACGCCGACTAGAAAGGAGGGCCTGCGGCTCTCCGTGGGCCAGAATCCACCAGTGAGAAGCTCCTGGCATCCAGGGGTCTGGGCTCTGACCCATCACGGGGACGGTGCCGGCCTGGGCAGCGCTGGGGTTACCACACAACGGCGGGAACGAGAGATTACATGAGCCAAGCCTCTCCGTGGAAGACACAGGCCACATGGCATATTGGTGACCGAGGCAAGCTTGGTGGGCTATCAGTTGACCTGTTCATAGCCAGGTCAACCCTTAGAACCTCCCTCCCCACCTCTCCACTGAGAAAGGGGGCTTTACCCCACCCGGACAGTTCTACTCTCCGCCGTCGGGTCATCATGAGTCACAACCAACTGGTGTCGGCTGCCCTGAGTTTCCCTAAGATCTAACCCGCAGGACCACGGAAACCGGGGCCTTCGATCCGTCCTTCTTAGAGGAGGCTGAGAGCGGGGTTCCGAGTTGAATTGGGAGCCGTGAGATCGGCAGTTCAAAACCACTAGCTGCTCCATGGGAGGAAGCTAACCCTTGCTGCCTCCTTAAAGGTTGACAGCGTCTGAGGCCCCTCCCCCACTCAGGCAGGTGGGGTGGGGGGGACAGTTCTCTGTCCGGAGGGTTGGTTCGAGTAAGACTCCCTTGGGGGCAGCCAGCGTGGGTTGGGGGGATGGTCACCTCTGCTCTCCGCGGAGGCGGAGGTGTTGGGGAACGGAACACTTAGCAGCCCTCCACACAGGGGTTTAACAACAGCCCAAAGAAACAAAACGCACTGCCCACTGCCCCTGCGGGTTTCCGAGAGTGTAACTCTTTACAGACGTGGGAGCGGAGCGGCTCGTGGTTGGGAACTGCTGACCACGGGGTCAGCAGCCCAACGTCACCAGGGTCCACTCCTCATCTGTTCCTAGTGACTGACCCCTGCAGGAGGGGCCGGAGGAGGGTTGGCATCGTGGAGCCCATCGAGGTCCTTACAGTGTTGACTGTGATTGGCTCCGTGCTGAAAGATCCCCAGAACCAACAGAATGAGACGTGCTAGCCTGGCCCTTCCTCCAGAATCATGCAGGTCCCCCAAAGCATGCATCCAGCTGCCCCACGGGGTCGATCCTCTACGAGGACAGATGTAGCCTATGGAGGCACATAGGAGCGACTTTGTTGTCCTAAAATACCCACACCAACTATCCCTGAGTTCACTGTGACTCGGCATGACCCTGTAAGACAAGGTAGGGCTGCCCCCCCCCCCAACCTCCGCCCCCCACCCCCCCTCCTCCATGGGTTTCTGAGGCTGGCAGTGTTTACTCGGGCAGGCAGCCTCCTCTTCCTCCGGAGGAGCGATGGGCGGTTTCAAACCATTGACCTAGCTGGTTAGGAAGCCCAGCACGCAGGGAGCCCACCAGGCCACCAGGGCTCCAAGTGTTTTGTAAGCAATGTGAATTATCACGTCTACCTCCTCGTGGCGCAGTGGTGATGCTTCAGGCTGCTAGCGGCAAGATCGGCAGTTCGAGGCCACCAGTGGCTCCACTGGTGAAAGATGAGACTGTCTACGCCCCTAAAAAGTTACAGTCGGGGAACTCACATGGCCCTCCAGGGTGGCGTGAGTCGCCATCGATTTGAGGGCGACTTTGGTCTTTGAGGGCATGTGTTTGGTCTCGGGTTTTCTCAGCTAGACACGTGCCCTCACATCAGCACCTCTTCTGCTTTCGAGAGACGGCAGAATGAGACAGAGACGCTGAGACGCTGCTGAACGTGCTGGGAGGCCAGCGGGGTGCTTGGGAGGGCCCTTGCTAACGGACGTCTGTGCTTCCCCCCAGGTCTGCTGGTGGACCAGAGCAAAGTCTACAGCCGGGCCTTCTACTCCTGCGCGGCCGGCATGGTGCTGGCGGCTGTGTGCCTGGCCCTGGTGAGACCCTGCCGGCAGGGGCTGTGCCAGCGCCCTTCTCCCAGGCAAGCGAAGGCAGAGGGCCGGCCCGGGAAGGCTTTACAAGACGTCCCCGAGGACTTTTTGGAAATGGACCTCAGGAAGAATGAGCAGCGCCTGCAGATGCAGAAGATGCCCGTCTGACTGGCCGCCCCGTGACTGTTGCCCCGCCGCCAGGTGGGCGGGTGTGGGGAGAGGCGAGCAGCTCACGTGGCACCCTCCTTGGAAACGGACACGACCCGGGGACCTCGCAGAAACGGTGGGGAGAGTTCAGGCACCGCCTTGCCATTCCTTTTGCCTGCCACCTCTGTGATGTCCCCTCCGAGGTGTGAGCAACAGGACACCCTTCTTCCGACTTTTCCCAAGCCGCCGTCCTTACCTAAACCCAGCTAGACTCTGCCATAGCAACACAGGGGTTGCTCTGGCCCAGTTTCCAAATAGCGATATAAACTGGCAAAGTCATTTTCCGAACTCTCCCTGTGACCAGCGATAGTCCTCCAAGAGAAGTCCACCCCGGTCATGGCAGGGGAATTGGCCACCCCCTCCTCAGAAAGAAACCGTCCTGGCTATCTTTCAAGCTTGCCAATACATTGTTCAATACCCCTGGCACGGTGGGTTAAGCATTGGCCTGCTCACTACAAGGTCGGCCGTTCAAATCCACCAGCCGCTCCTTGAGAAAGATGAGGCTTTCTTTGGGGGAGGGGGGGCATGGGCATCACTGTCCTCTGGTGGGAGTGGGAGGCCCAGCCTTGCTCCTGGAGAGCTGCTGCTGGATTTGAACCGCCAAGCCAGTGGGCCGCAGTCCCGCACTCAACCACTACGCCACTGGGGTTCAGCCCAAAGATGAAGTTTTCTGCTCCCATCCAGTGTCCCGTCCTCAGGAATCCGCAGGGCCAGTTCAGCCCTGACCCCCAGGGTGGCTAGGAGTCCAGATGGAATGCACAGTGGCCAACTGCACAGCACCGAAGGGTCCGCGGACTAAGGCTGACCTCTGGGTTTTCCAGGCCAGGTTTCTCCAGGCGACGAAACACCTCTGAGACCAAACTTCCAGCTGACAAACAGAAAGTGGGTCCAGCACTTGAATTTCCTGAATGTGAGAGTTGCCACGATCTTTCGATGGCCAGTCACTCCCCACGTGTGTCTCGGTATGGAAGGCTTGGGACAGCGGCCAAGAAGGTGTTCCCTGTTGCTTTTTAATGATTCCGAAACAGGCGGTTGCAGTGTCGCTCATGCCGAGCCCCGGCGGTGCCGTGCTGGACCGCCAGCGCCAAGGTCGGCCGTCTGAAACCACCGGGTGGGACGTTCTACTCCAGCGATGAGCAGGTCTGGGAACCTCGCAGGGGTAGTTCTGCCCTGTCCCGCAGGGTCCCCGTGAGTCAACCTCGACTCCGGGGCAGTGCGTCT